>JAQGDQ010000383.1:0-223408 GCA_030141605.1 Tubiluchus corallicola | reverse complement strand
CTTGAAGGATTATCCTTAATAATGAGCTAGGTTCAGATCTCGCCTCAACCGTCGGCATATTAAGCGGACTTTATAAAAACCAAAACTAAAACTCTTATACGAGTTGCACTGCCAGACCGCTGGACAGTGTTATACAACTAGTGGACAAAACCCACAACAAAGAAACAGAAAAACGGGAAGGAGTGGTGTTTGGAAGAGGATAGGATTGGGGTAAAAACAGGAAGGAGTGGTGTTTGGAAGAGGATAGGATTTGGGTAAAAACAGGAAGGAGTGGTGTTTGGAAGAGGATAGGATTTGGGTAAAAACAGGAAGGAGTGGTGTTTAGAAGAGGATAGGATTTGGGTAAAAACAGGAAGGAGTGATGTTTGGAAGAGGATAGGATTGGGGTAAAAACAGGAAGGAGTGGTGTTTAGAAGAGGATAGGATTGGGGTAAAAACAGGAAGGATTGGTGTTTAGAAGAGGATAGGATTTGGGTAAAAACAGGAAGCAGTGGTGTTTGGAAGAGGATATGATTTGGGTAAAAACAGGAAGGAGTGATGTTTGGAAGAGAATAGGATTTGGGTAAAAACAGGAAGGAGTGGTGTTTGGAAGAGGTTAGGATTTGGGTAAAAACAGGAAGGAGTGATGTTTGGAAGAGGATAGGATTTGGGTAAAAACAGGAAGGACCCATGTTTGGAAGAGGATAGGATTTGGGTAAAAACAGGAAGGAGTGGTGTTTGGAAGAGGATAGGATTTGGGTAAAAACAGGAAGGAGTGATGTTTGGAAGAGGATAGGATTTGGGTAAAAACAGGAAGGAGTGATGTTTGGAAGAGGATAGGATATGGCTACGTTCCGATGCAGACAAATTTAGTTTAATAGTTTGATAGTTTAGTTTGTAAGGCAAGTAAGTAAGCAGTTTAAGTAAGAAAGTAAGCAATTTATTGTCATTATAGCAAACAATGAAATTTATATAAGACAAGGCAAGATAAGATAAGATAGGATAAGATAATATAAGATAGGATAGGATAGGATAGGATAGGGTAGAACAGGACTCGACACGACACGACACGACACGACACGACACGACAGGACAGGACAGGACAGGACAGGACACGACAGGACAGGACAGGACAGGACAGGACAGGACAGGACAGGACAGGACAGGACAGGACAGGACAGGACAAGACAAGACAAGCCAAGATCAGATGCGATGCGATGTGATGCGATAAGATAAGATAAGATAAGATAAGATAAGATAAGATAAGATAAGATAAGATAAGATAAGATAAGATAGGATAGGGTAGGGTAGGGTAGGGTAGGGTAGGGTAGGGTAGGGTAGGGTAGGGTAGGGTAGGGTAGGGTAGGGTAGGGTAGGGTAGGGTAGGGTAGGGTAGGATAGGATAGGATAGGATAGGATAGGATAGGATAGGATAGGATAGGATAGGATAGGATAGGATAGGATAGGATAGGATAGGATAGGATAAGATAAGATAAGATAAGATAAGATAAGATAAGATAAGATAAGATAAGATAAGATAAGATAAGATAAGATAAGATAAGATAAGATAAGATAAGATAAGATAAGATAAGATAAGATAAGATAAGATAAGATAAGATAAGACAAGATAAAAGAAGATCAGATAAGATAAGATAAGATAAGATAAGATAAGATAAGATAAGATAAGATAAGATAAGATAAGATAAGATAAGATAAGATAAGATAAGATAAGATAAGATAAGATGAGACAAGATAAAAGAAGATCAGATAAGATAAGATAAGATAAGATAAGATAAGATAAGATAAGATAAGATAAGATAAGATAAGATAAGATAAGATAAGATAAGAAAAGATAAGATAAGATAAGATAAGATAAGATAAGATAAGATAAGATGAGACAAAATAAAAGAAGATCAGATAAGATAAGTCTTCATTTGCATTTGAAATTACATGCCGGCGTCCTCAAGGCTGTGTGAACACTGCTATTCATTAAGCGGGCCTTTTCACTGATAAGACCATTGGACCATTGGACATTGATAAGATTCGATACCAGACAATTTTGTGCACAGGCAAATTTCGACGAAGAGACATTTTGACATACTTGTAGGTTAGCCACAAAGCTCATTGTACGTAAATCAGTTTGATCTTATTAAAAAGTTTGGACACAAAACGCAGCTTAGGCGCTGACAGACTTGTATTAAAACCCACAGAATTTGGGCACAGAAAAGTAGATGGAACTTTTCATAAATCAAACCTAAAACATCGTTTTAAAATATTTCTCATTCTAGAGTATATTACCCCATTTTGATTTTCTGCTTTCTGTTTAACATTAAGGAAAATCAGCTATTATGCCAAATAAAATTAAACACACTACCACTTGAACGCTCATCTTCGCATGCAGATTCTTACAAATATTGCTTGCACTAATTATTACAGTAATTACCGTTAATAACAACGACAATGACAAATACTATTAATAAAAATCAATAAAATGTATAGTTTCAATGCGTATCATCATACGATACGTAGCCTGTGCTACTGAATAGGAATTAAGCCTTTGTTTTGTCTTTATTGCAGTTTTTAATAATTATTCGAGCAGGTCATTTATGAATGTGTGGGGTATGCAGAGAGAGAGAGAGAGAGAGAGAGAGAGAGAGAGAGAGAGAGAGAGAGAGAGGGAGAGAGAGAAAGAGAGAGAAACAGGGAGAAAGAGAGAGAGGGAGAGAGAGAGAGAAAGAGAGAGAAAGAGAAAAAGAAAAACAGAGAGAAACACACAGAGAGAAAAACAGAGAAAGAGAGAGAGAGAGAGAGAGAGAGAGAGAGAGAGAGAGGGGAGAGAGAGAGAAAGAAAGAGGGACAGAAAAAGAGAAAGGGGAAAGAAAGAGAGAGAGAGATACAGAGAAAAAGGGGACGAAAAAAAGAAGGCTAGAAAACGTTACTCTTTGAGTTGAGCAGCCCTGAAAGTTTATGGTAAACGTTGAATCAAATACTGATGTCACTAAACAAAGTTTATCAAACGCGATGTCCCATTCCGTCTTAGAATAATATTTAACAAGTAACCTTACATGCGGCTATGCTAATGGAGTTTTGCTGATAAATCCGCATTCCTCAACAAATAAAGTTCAAAGTCATATGCAAATAATGTCTAAGCATTACGTTTACACATGCTAATGACTTCGTAATTCAATCAGGAAGTTTATTCTGAGTCCGAGAGTTCCAATGGCGATTCGCGTCGCGAACGCGATACACGTGACACCAAGAAAGTTTTTGATTCCAATATCAGTACATCATACGCGCATGAGAATCGGATTTTCTCAGCTAAACTATGACCTTTTCTCTAAAGGCTCTAAAGATAATAACGGTAATCCAATATTGCCGAATTGTAACTGTGGATTTCGATTTGAGTCTGTTGAACACTTTTTGTTGCACTGCCCATTGTATCAACTAGCTAGGGTAGTTATGTTTGATAAATTAAATGAAATACTTCTACCCGAAAACCTTAATATAGCTGTCTTAGGAAATAATGATCTGTTGAAGTTGTTATTATTCGGTAAAGCTGAATTTAACTATGTTGCTAACTGTAAAGTATTCCAATGTATACATGACTTTATATTATGTACTAAACGCTTCCAGTAGTTTCTATCTGATATAAAATGCATCATTCTTAAATAATCGTACATTATATTTAATAACCGTCATTTTCTACTAATGTCTAATGTATCACTGTAGTAAAACTTTAGTATACTAACGTATACAAAAAACTAAGTATGGTCTATTCTTACTGTAAATGTTCTTGTAAATAGTGTATAAAGTCTGTTGTGGTGAGGATCCTAAATCATGTTGTACAAACTGTCTGATCCAACCCTAAATAAATTATGTTTAAATTAACTAAACTAAAGTTTTTGATTGGTCATGAGCATTTGGCGCATGGAGAGTTTTTTGTTCTAGTTTTTACAGAACGTTGTGATGGAGTGTGTTCGTGTTTGTTTGTCTTTGCGTCATTTTTGTCAAGTTTGCGATTATACGTGTATTTTAAACAATTGTTGCTTTTTCAAAATCATCTACATGCGGTTATCTAAATTTAATGGTTATGATGGCTACATTACAACCATCAATTATATTTAAATGTTACATACAATTATAGTTATTACTACAAGTATAATGTATAATTTAATCGCTTCTCCCCCACTTAAATTTGGGTACATATATGTGTATATGTATATCATTGTATATAGAAGTAAGCAATATGGTGCATTGTAATGCAAGTAAATGGTGCATTGACAGATAATCACATAATTCATATTCGTAACTATTTAAAAAAATTCACTTTTTAAGGCTCATTCAAAGTCATAATTACATATTATGTTTTCCTTTCTCAACTTTCAGGTTTATTGCTCTTATACCATTGCTATCATTACATCATTTACTTCATCCTTATTTACATTAAGTTATCTACAGAAGCATCCATAATTATAATCATTTTTGCATTTAAGTCGGGTGTGTGTGTTAATGACCGTATGGCCGCACACTCATCTCGCACTACTCAAATTATTTTATTTAAAGTTTATTAATGTGTTTGATATTGTATGTGTGAAATAAAATTCATAGTTCATAATCTATTGAAAAGGAAATATTGTGTGTGTGTATGTGTGTGTGTGCGTGCGTGCGTGCGTGCGTGCGTGCGTGTATCCAGAAGAAAGCAGCACTCGTAAAAGACAATTCAATATCAATCAAGAATTCAAATAATGCATGCTTTAAAAGAAAACCGGATGATTGTGTAAACATTAGTTCAGAGTAAAGAATGCTTTAAAATATTGAAAACTACAATAACTTCTTTGAAATCAAAGCTTAGATTAAATAATAATTACCTCGGACACTCAAATTTCGTTAAACTTTCAAAGCTACATGCGGCTCAGTGAATCTACTAAGATTGGCAACGACGCCTTTTTGTCGTATTTACGTGACCGACAAATGGAAGGCGGTACCGTGATAACCACGATCATGAACTGCTGTGTTAGTTTCTGACGTTATATGATATAAGCCCATTTTCGTGTCATGCATTTAAGCAGTACTGTAACACTTATGCAAATGTCCTTGACGCGCAAGGGAAAATGTCTGCCATTGCACAAAATGTGGTTAGTTTCTGACGTAAGCAATGGCTGTGTACGGCTGCCATTAATTAAATTTCTAAGCTAATTATTCAATTATAAGGAACATTAGTTAACTTTTACAGGCAAGAAAATATATATTTTGGACAGTGAATTAAAATGAGATTGAGTCTCAACAATCATCCGGTCTTCCTTTAAACAAAATCCAAGGAAACTCAAACCAAACCAAATGTTATTTAAATGTTATTAGCAGAAATTTATGATAGGAAGTTATGCAAGAAGTCCCTATGCAGAAGTCGACTGACAAAACGAACATTGGAAACTAAAAAAGCAAGCAAGTCAAACTGCCAAAAAACTAATTAGATATTTAAAATATCGAGCTTTAAAATGTGTCAATTCATTAAAAGTACGCACTGTTATGATCAATAATGCATGTGTGCATCTAAAACACCTATATTTTTAGTTTTGGGCTATTATAAGAAAATCTAACAATCTGAGGACTTATATAAGAATTTTAAATTAAGGCGGCAGGAAATTTCGTCAAACCTTTGTCAAACAAAAAAAAACAAAATGAACAAGTTTAAGATTGTCCAGCTTTCGAAGAAATATCTGCTTCCTACTGAATGTATTCTAGTTTTATTATAGAAATCACTTGCATCAAATTACGTATGTGCCATTTTCTCCTGTGCCATTTTTCCTGTGCCATTTTTACCTGTGAGATTTTTAGCTACTTTAAATTTGTGTGATCTTTTCCTGTGCCACATTTACTTTGTCATTTTTTCTGTGTCATTTTACCTGTGCATTTTTTACCGCTCACCAGGTGCATCGTCTTTCAATTACTTCTGAACTGTGTCCAGAATTTTGAGTTCAAGTACACTGCATTAAAAATTGTCCATTTTTTAACTTAAGTGGGGGCAAAATTTCAGGTGGGCAAAAATAAAAACCTGCAAAGAAAGACTCACGATTGTGTCACTTTTAATAAGCATCTGACGACTGCACGACATGCTTGATTCTGCCCTATTTTAGACAACTTAAAAGAGTTACAAAATAAGAAACTTTTTTCATTAATAGGCTTATAAAGTCGCTCGTTAATGCTTTACAATGTCACGTTGAGACTAGTGAGTTTTCTCCACGACAGCAAACTCACAAATATGAATTGCTTTGTGAATTATTGCCAGCAATAAATTGCAAACCCAACAGTTGCAACGAGTTGAATTAATGTCCAGTGTGCGCACTTCGACGAGTTACTTTCGATACTTTTTGCAGAAAACAGAGAGTGAATGTCGCACTTACTGTAGGAGAGTGGCTCGCTGCAAGTTGTGCTCTCAAGTCTGAACACGCTTGCGAGTTACTAGGCAACTTAACTTGGAAAGTATCAACTTGTATTAACTTAAACCGTAAATACAATAGGAAAATTTCATTTTTAAATTTCAAATTAGAATTCTTCAGATTATGACGTCACTGTGAAAGGTCGCATTTAGTAGTATTTCTACATTAAGGAGAATATTCTAAAACTTAAATGAAAATCGCCAATCATTACATTTGCTATTGTTTGTGCTCAAAACTTTTTTGTAATAGAATCATCAGAGATTTTGCTGGAAAATAGAACCCAGATCACAAAATTCACTTAAACTTACAAGGGCGTGAGTTTCCTTATTCAACTGACAGGCGTTTATTGCAGCAATGTACTAACAAACCAAATTGCCTATCTTAAGTTAGCTAAATTAAATTAGCTAAACACCCTTTTATCTTGGAGAACAATTTTCAAAAATGTCTGAGGAGCAAATTGGACAAGCACCACCTCCATATTCTGTACCTGGAATCAAAGGTGTAAGTATACAGGTTTAGCTAAAGAGTATGCTACTTGACATTGAACACTGGTGTTACTCCAAATAAGCAACTTTCTTAATTACTTTAAGGATATTTAATGGATTTGAATGACTCAATGTTAAAGTTGACAAAATCTATACACATTATGAGATTTTCGTGAGCTGAAATCCAGTGCACGGGATGAGTAGGTTATAAGCCTATACCTACATTTGTAAATCAATTTGTAGCTTAAATAACCTTTTTTGTAAACTATTCATTTGTAGTCCTATCAACAAAAACGACAAAACGCACATAAAATTTAATCCTACCTATCCCAGCGTGAATATTTAAACTTTATTTCAATCGATTTAAACTTCATTTGTGGTTTGCCATTCGCACAATGTTAACAATGTTAAATCAAGCTTACTACTAAAGGCTCTGATATTATTCTAATTTAACTAAAACAAAATGCATTTCATTACTAAATCCGTCTAACATTTTTCGCGAAAGTTGAAATAAGCTTAACCTCCTAGAAGACGTGTCTTTTCCTTTAACTCTTGCCCTAAGGAGACAGATGGATATATAAGTACAAGATACTGTGAATTGCAGGTGCAAATCATTTATGCACTAAGATAATACACGCCCAAAAGAAAAAGCTACATTATGTAAATGCTGGCTGAATCCTGCTACAGGTGCAAAGCAAATTTACCTTTTCAAGATAACACGAAAGAACTCTACAAAAAATTACAGATCAGATACATATTAGGCCTACTAGAGATGAGTTTATTCAAACATTAATTGACGCCAAAATCAGATTAAAGAGACGGTAATTTCCCAAGGTTATGAACTTACAGATAAGATACACATTAGGCCTACTAGAGATGATTTATGCAAACATTAATTGATGGCAAAATCAGATAGAGACGGTAATTTCCCAAGGTTATGAACTTCCCTCACGCGCACCTGTTGCTGTCTGGCATGAAAATGACAAATTACAAAAGTCGATTGCACAATCTAATCTCAAACGTAATTGCTCATGTGTCGACGTCACGTAAATTTACCAGTCGCATAAACCAAAGTCTAGAAATTTCCCAAACATTGGAAAGATTTCAAAACCAGTTTGTTAACAATCTACTGATTTATTAATTTACGACAGAAAAGACCCATAGATGGCACCACTGAATTATAATACATAAGCAGTAAGTACTAACCCGCTTAAATAGACTTTATGTGAAAGAAAAAAATATAGTAATTAATTCACTTTCATTGCAATTAATGAAGCAAAATGATTTATGGACAAATTATTATAGTATAAAACACACTGAAATCAAAGTGCTGTAAAATGTGCTGTACGTGAATTACCCCAACCAGTCTTTTGGAGAAACGGTGTATTTTCGACCAAATGTAAAACATTTGGAGAATTTTCTGGAACATATTGCAAATAAAAATGTTCTCTGTTGGACAGACTGTGGCGGGACAGGCGGCATTCAGAACACCGTGAATATTTAATCCGCTACTGGTCACCCAGATGTAGTCCTTCGTGTCTGGGTCAGTGCCCTGCAAAAATAATAATAATATGTCAGAAATCAATAGCAAAAACTGACAATTTCTGTTGATTGTTTCTGGTTTAGACATACAGAACGACTCCCAGTTTAGCGACGTTTCGTTTTAATGATGACAAACATATGACACCTTTATTCACTTAACGACACGTTTCCTTTTCACCATGACTTTTTTTTACTTTGCTGAAAGCTATTTTCATTTTGATTGACAACTATTTTACCTAATTTCGAAGCATTAATACAGTACATATTGTATTATTTTGTTTTAAGGATGTACCAGTAACGTAAAACAATACAATCATTCTATGTTTTTTGCTTAACGACTCAATATCTACTACTAAATGCTAGCCATTGGTATCACGTGTGATCAGTTTGCAGTTTATATGCTGCCGAGGAATTCTTTCTGCAACCTGTTGCTATGGTAACGAGATTATAGTACTAGTGAAACAAGGACGCTTTGATGATTTAATTATGCAGTGTTTAATTGCTAACTGCCTATATGTAGGGCTTCAAGGTTAATGAAAGAAAAACTGCCAGCAAGTCTGCTAGCTATTGATAAGAAAGTTATGTAGCTTCAAGCAGACAGGAAACAATTAATCAGTAGAAATATGAAACTCATAAAAAGGTTTAATTTGTATATGCTTTAAGCAGCATTATTTTTGCCTGTTCACAGTGCAGGCGATCTGAAAAAAAATCAGCAAATCTTTATACTAGCAAGCAAGTAAGTAAGTAAAAAAATATTTGTCTCTGAATGTTACAAAATAAACATAAACAAAAGCTAAAAACTAAAATAAAGACGGAAACGAGACGGGGTGGGGAAAAGACCAAGGGTCACTAAGTCAACTACCCCTATCCAAACTGAAGAAAATTAACTGACCTGTCAAGTCAAGTGTGTACAAATGAAAATAATCAGCAACTTAACAAAACAAAAAAGACTCAACAAGTTCAAATGAGTTTAAATTTAGAAACAGTAAATAAATTTGGCAATGAGAAGAGGCAAAATTTAAATTAGCAAACAAAACTGAAAATTTAAACTCATCAAAAACAAAACTAATAATTACATATAAATCAAGAACTCAAACCAACATAAGAAGCAAAAAAAAATGAAGCAATGTCAAGTCATGTTCTGTATCTATCATTGTCAGTTTTGTCAATTTAACAATGTCAAGCATTTCATGTAAAGGAATAATAAAGAATCAAAGTGATAACCTACTAAGTTTAAAAATAAGTTTGTCTAGGAGATAGTAGTGAAGTTGTTCTTGTTTAGCAGCATGAATAAACTGAAGACACGATTTTCCAGAAGTTTTGTAGTGTTTTGTAAGTAAGACATACAGTGTGACAAGGTGATGTGTCATACAGGTATAAACGAAGCAACATTATGATACAGTGTGACAAGGTGATGTGCTATACAGATATAAATGAATCAACATTATGATACAGTGTGACAAGGTGATATGTCATACAGGTATAAATGAAGCAGCATTATGATACAGTGTGACAAGGTGATGTGTCATGCAGGTATAAATGAAGCAACATTATGATACAGTGTGACAAGGTGATGTGTCATGCAGGTATAAATGAAGCAACATTATGATACAGTGTGACAAGGTGATATGTCATAGGTATAAATGAAGCAACATTATGATACAGTGTGACAAGGTGATGTGTCATACAGATATAAATGAATCAACATTATGATACAGTGTGACAAGGTGATGTGTCATACAGATATAAATGAATCAACATTATGATACAGTGTGACAAGGTGATGTGTCATACAGATATAAATGAATCAACATTATGATACAGCGTGACAAGGTGATATGTCATACAGATATAAATGAAGCAGCATTATGATACAGTGTGACAAGGTGATGTGTCATACAGATATAAATGAATCAACATTATGATACAGTGTGACAAGGTGATGTGTCATACAGGTATAAATGAATCAACATTATGATACAGTGTGACAAGGTGATGTGTCATACAGATATAAATGAAGCAATCTTATGAGCAGTGTTTTGTAAGTAACATGAATGACTATAGTTGTACAGCAGACGTGCACAACTCCCATATATGCAGACAAGAAACTATGCAGACAATCAGGTGATAGCGCATCGCAGAATGAAATGCTATACGCTTTACATTTGAGTTTGCAAGCATAAAAAAATCATGCCATAGAACCAAACAGCAAAGTCTTTGCTTTTCTCACACAAAAAGTTTAGTTTTTTTATGCAAAAATACAAGCTGAAAACTGCTGCGCTCTGTCACTTTCTAACAAACGAAAAATTCAGTAACATAGAGAATTGCAGGCACTAACCTAGAATTATGCTTACGCACACACTTCACAGCAACCATTATTTTAGAATAGGTTGAGGGTATGCAAGTGTGAATTCATTTGATCATACAGCTGTGTCAGAGGTAAGTCAGCTGGGAGGTTTTACAAAACTAACACTAGATGGCAGTGTTAGATAGTAATCTATTACTCTCTCTCTCTCTCTCTCTCTCTCTCTCTCTCTCTCTCTCTCTCTCTCTCTCTCTCTCTCTCTCTCTCTCTCTCTCTCTCTCTCTCTCTCTCTCTCTCTCTCTCTCTCTCTCTGTCTCTCTCTCTCTCTCTATCTCTCTCTCTCTCTCTCTCTCTCTCTCTCTCTCTCTCTCTCTCTCTCTCTTTCTCTCTCTTTCTCCCTGTTTCTCGTTCTCTCTCGGTGTTTCTCTCTCTCTCTTCCTCCCTGTTTCTCTCTCTCTCTCGCTCTTCCTCTCTCTCTCTCTCTCTCTCTCTCTCTCCCTCTCTCTCTCTCTCTCTCTCTCTCTCTCTCTCTCCCATCAGCATACTCCCATAAAATGCCACCAATGACGCTGAAATTAGTTGATACTTCTGTCATTGTTAAGAAATTACAAACGGTTCAGCAGGAACTCCAAGAACTGAAAGAAAACACAGTTTCTAGGGCTGAGCTTGATGCTCTGCTAAAAGTACATTTGTCCAAAGCTGTGCCTCCCGTGTCTTCAAAAACAGACTCATCACAAAAGAAAAGTTACTCTGAAACAACCAGAAACTGCCTAGTGAACACGGAACTTACAAACGTGAGCAAGCAGCAAACGAGCGACAAGATTGTTGATGACGACAATGACGGATTCACGATTGTGAAAAAAAGGCGGCGCCCACGTAATGTGAATAATAGAGAACCCAAGAAAGTCATCACAGGATCTGCTACTGGCCTTGGAGTATTCCTAAGACCGAGCAAAGCTCCACGACGAATATTCATTACCCGTCTAGATCCTAGTACCGACGCAACGGAGGTTCAGCGTTTTGTAGATGAATCGTGCAACATTACTATTAGTGTGGAACAACTTAAGACAAAATTTAATACATACTACTCATTTGTTATAAGCTGTCATGGTACGGACAAGTATGATAAAATTATGAACGCAGAGTTATGGCCAGTTGGCACGCTGATGAAGCCATTCTATACTTCTAGAGCTGCAAAAGTGACTGTGAATCAGCCTTTAACGCAAAAAGCAAAGGAAATATCAAACGACGGCTATAGACCAGTAGGAAATATAGAAGCAGGGAATAATACACTTAATCAGCAAACGGAATGTGGCGGCGCCACCAGCAGCACCACTAATCATACTGATAATAATGAACTGCAACCAAACACAAGTACAGACTCTGAAGGTAGCGAGCTATAACTGCAATTAGTGTTGCACTCCGAGTCTCAATACGTACTACAGGAACTGTGCAAATCTAGTGATGTGCTACTTTTGCAAGAAACGATGTTGCCTAAACAAGAGCTAGAACACCTATCTTGCATTCACCCAGAATTCTATGGCCATGGAGTTTCACCAACCGATTTCTCTACAGGAATACCAGATGGTAGACCACAAGGAGGCTTGGCTATCTTATGGCGAAAAACTCTTCCTGTTACCAGTAAAATACTTACCTATGATGACGAATGCAGAGTAATGGGTATTTCTCTTTCATTTCCTGATAAGTTAATGCCACTTGCATTAATTAATGTTTACTTTCCCTATGTAGCTGATAATAATTTTGATGAATTTAGGCATTGTCTAGGCACTCTCATCTCTATTATTGAAACTACAGAGTCTAGCTATGTTTGTTGTGTCGGGGATTTCAATTCCCATCCTCAAAAAAAGATTTTATGCTGAGCTAAGTGAAACGTGTAAAGCTAATGACTATATTATATCTGATGTAGCGAAAATGCCAAGTTCTTCATTTACGTTCGTTAGTGTAGCCTACAACTCAACTACATGGCTTGACCATGTAATTAGTACTATGGCTATGGACTCTTTAATTGGAGATATTTGTGTAAATTATGAGCTAATAAGTTCAGATCACATGCCCTTACTACTAAACGTGCATATAGATCGAATGGCTTTATCACCTAATGGTGCGGCTACAGTCACTGTAAATGACGTTTTGAATGGCCAAGTGTCGTGTGATTCGGACACACCTTGTAAACCAATAGTGCCTTTTTTATGGTTGACTGGGAGAAAGCTGAAAGTAATCATCTCCTCGAATACCAAACAATGACACAGTCCTTGCTATCTGGAATCGTTGTCCCATACGACGCAATTTATTGTGGTGACATTCACTGTCAGAACCCCAATCATAGACAACAACTTGCTTTAATGCATGACGCAATTATATCTGTGCTAAATTTTGCGGCTCAGAATACGCTGCCTAGTTATAAGCGGTCACAAAATCAAGAACGTATAAAGGATAAAATGATACCTGGCTGGAACGAATTCGTTTCTGAAAAACACAGACACTTTCGTCACTGTTTTTTAAATTGGTGTGCGAATGGCAAGCCTCGGAATCGGCTCATTGCTGATGAAATGCGCCAGGCACGTTCACGTTTTAAGCTTGCATTACGTGAATGCAAGATCCAAGAGAAAACAATTGTCGCAGATAAAATTGCTCATAAATTTATGAACTGTAATTCTTATGAATTTTGGGCCATGATAAAAAGGGAAACTAATTCAAGAATTCCTCTGCCCCCTAAAATAGACGAAATTTCAGGCGGCAAGTCTATATGTGATATGTGGGGGAAGCACTACACAAAGATTTTAAATTCTGAAAATAACGGTGACCTTGCGGCAAAATTAGGCTTGAAGTTAGGTAGTAATATGGGTATTGTGAGTTGTTTCACTGTGAGAGAAGTGCAAGAGGCCATTTCAAAACTATCTCTGCACAAATCGGCTGGAAATGATGCAATTAAATCGGAGCATTTTAGGTTTGCTTCACATATGCTGTCAATAGTATTATCACTTTTATATAGCGCTTGTGTCATACATTGTTTTTTGCCTGATTCTCTAATGCTGTCTGTCATTGTACCGATTGTGAAAGACAAAAATAAGGAAATTACAGCCAAGAATAATTATAGGCCAATAGCACTATCCACAGTGTCGAGCAAACTATTAGAAATTTTGTTTTTAAGCAGATACGGTAACTCAATTCAATCAACACCAAATCAGTTTGGCTACGTGGATGAACTGGGTACCGAAATGTGTTTGTATACCATGAAAGAAGTTATTGACTATTACATCTAACGCCAGAGTCCAGTACACATATTGTTCTTAGATGCATCTAAAGCTTTTGACCGGGTAAATTACTACAAAATGTTTCTAAAACTGGTCGATACTGATATGCCTAACATTATTATAAGATTATTAGTCTTTTACTACTCTCGACAAACCATGTTTGTGAGGTGGGGAAATTTTTGCTCTAGCACATTTAAAGTCGCAAATGGTGTTCGGCAGGGTGCAAAAATGTCACCCATACTATTTAATTTATATTTCAGAGACTTGAGTTCTGACCTCACATCTACCGGTCTAGGTTGTCAGATAGGTGGTACTTATATAAATCACCTTATGTTTGCTGATGATGGATGTTTACTAGCATCCACTACCACTGCTTTGCAAACTTTAGTTGATATGTATGTTGAAAACACAAATAGTCATGACATAGTAATAAACGTCGACAAGACTAAACTCATAAAATCGCAATTTCATCTTGTTTCCTGAACGTGACGGGAACGCCATCTTCGATATTGAAGTTTGAATAACTTCTAATTGTTCGGCATGGAGGTTAATAATGAAGTTGGCTATGGTCACAGTGAGTACATTTCTTATTAGATAACTATCTGCAGGTAGTTTTTACACGGGTGGCAAAAATCAGACTCCTAACCCTATTCCTTATACCCGCCCGGTACCTCGGTGCCTGATTGTTAAGATTCAGTGGCTGTGAAGAAGTTGTAATGACTTATGTTCTCAAATGAAAACAACCAGAAGTTGAACTGAATGATTTACTCGATAAGTTGAACTGAATGATTTCAGTTTGCAATAGATCGCTAACCATAGACACTTGGATCATGTTTGACCAGTGACTTAAATAAGTTACTACATTAGGAAGGGTAAAGGTTAGTTAATCAGTCGATGCAAATTCAACGAAATCAAATTGATGACCCTCATAGAAAATGAGAACATTCTATTACCTAATCTTACCTTATATATTTTTACTATCGTATAATCGCGAATATGTATCTCATCCTGTAATGATTAGCGTCTTTAAGCGAGCACTTGCTGTACGCGTAAAATGTTCCTAAAGTTCCGACATTGCTTTTCTGTTTTTCCCTCACGAAAGTTTCAATCTTTTTTTGTAATTTCAGAAGTCCAATTTACGCAGCAACCACAGCAAGCCTATGTAGTGGTAAGTATGAACTGCTTCTTATTATTTCCAATTGGTAAATGTTTCATTCTTTTTGTTTACATGTGTTTTTGCCGGTCGCTAACCCTGTTTTAGAGTATTGGCAGGATAGTCTTCTAAACATTGCATTCATTCAAATAATGGTCTTTTCGGATTGGCCCACTTTGGATTCTTTGTTCAATCCTAACCAATCAAATTCATCCTCTGCACGAGACGTCGAGAAAGATTATAAATATTTTTCCCTTCGTACCAAGTTGTTATCTAGGGTCGTGTGTGTGCGTGCGTGTGTATATGTGTGAACTGAATTGAAGTCCTGCTTCATGCAAAATCTTGAAGTGTCCCTGCTCTAGGCATAAATACAGGTGGAAGTGGTACATTTTGTAGCTACTGATATGAAAATCCCTTAATAATAAAAATTACTATTATTATTATTATTATTATTATTATTATTATTATTATTATTATTATTATTATTATTATTATTATTATTATTATTATTATTATTATTATTATTATTATTATTATTATTATTATTATTATTATTATTATTATTATTATTATTATTATTATTATTATTATTATTATTATTCTAATGATGGCGACCAAGCGGTTGAGGGTTCAATAACATAAATGAAATAAATTTTATGTACTTATGGAATTAATTACAATCTTACTTGTATTTTTAAATGTAAATTCATTTCATTGTATAACACTGTTGCTCACAGCAGTGGAAACGCTGGTTATACATTCAATTTTGAATGTGTAGTTTACCGTTCACCGATGTGTAATTTTTATACCTTAATTACGGAATTTTATTATTATTAGTGTAACGCATGCGCATGGGCGACCCACTCTGCGCAATCTCTACCTTTATTCCAAAGTATAGCATCGTTACCAAACTAGTGTTGCATGTCACCCATAAAAGTACCGGTAGTTCAAACTTAAATCTTCTAAATTATTCTTTTACAAACATTTCGATTCTTATTAGTTAAATCTTCACACCTTTTGGTTTCAACCAATCAGGATTTATTTTAGCTCTATCTTTGACATGTACACTTTGGGGAAGGTTGTAAAGGGAAGGTAAAAACCTGCTGTACTTTGGAGCTACACGAGGATCGGGTCGTGCAGAGTTGGTGATTCTTGTGCTTGTGTTTCTTCTATCAGAATTAAAGCTCTCTTACTACCGGCTATATGGCAACTTAGGTATCGGTCTCTTCACTTTCTTTCTTTGTTCTGTTTTTCTTTAATTTGTTTAAAACCTTGTCACGGCTAGTTTAGGCCTTGTAATATTTAAACCTTTTCCCAACAGTTCATTATTATTATTATTATTATTATTATTATTATTATTATTATTATTATTATTATTATCATTATTATTATTATTATTATTATTATTATAAGGTAAGGTGCGTATCAAGACTTTACGATGCTCTTGGCTGATAGATTTCTTCAGCCCGTCTCAATTTATCGTTGTTTATGTAATAAGTAGGTCGAACAATTACTTGTGATGTATTAGAAACACAACAATGTATTTCAATACTGCTAATATTTTAGAAAGGTTGCGCAACTGCTTATTGTGTAATACCTTGCAACTGTTCGTTATGTTGCACTAATATAGAAGCAGCATGTGGTGTGTTATAAAATGCGTCCTTTACATAAATATGGAAGTACAGTCAACCTCGGGCAAAAGGTACTCCCTTATAAGGAACATTCGCTTATAAGGGACCACCAACACCGGTTTCGGTTTCATCGTAACGTTTTTCCCATGTAAAAATCTTCGCATAGAAGGTACTCGGATACAAGGGACGTTCGGTTATAAGGGATGATATCTTCAGGTCCCACATAATAGAAACCCAGGTGAATTTCCTCACATTTAAGGAACGCTATGATCAAATATTTTTTGCATCCTAAAAAGCCTATGCCGAGACCCTGCGCGGGCCCGACTGTATTCCCTTTGACTACGGTCAGGTCTTGTGGCTGTAATGGCTTGTAATTGGGATGAGATTGAATAAACATCGATTTTTGTGTTCCGTTCAAGATGATTGGATGTGTTTGCATTAAATCGCTATATTACATACATTGCAACAAACGGTTCATTTGGGCATTAGGCTACCAGATGAGGTATATAGAGCTGCCATATGAGGTACATAGAGCTCGCAGGTCTAGATACACCCTCGGTCTGACTCAACTTCGACTATGAGGGACATCGGATATAAGGGACGATTTTTTTTCTGGTCAGGAGGTGTCTCTCGTATCCGAGGTTGATTGTATACACATTTTCCAAGGAGAATAATTTTTTTCTAAAATGTGACGCTCCACAAACTTTGGCGCCCTAGGTTACGGCCTAGATAGCCTATTGGCAAATAGGCGCTTGAGTAACGTAGAAACATTGTCTACAATATGCGTGTCTGATTTTTTTTCAGGTTCTTCAAGAGAGTCCTCCACCGTCCCACATGTGCTGGTCGTTATCCATCTGTTTATTTTGCTGCTGGCCTCTTGGATTAGCTGCTCTTATATGTTCTTGCAAGGTACGTTTGTCGTGGAAATTTCTACTTGCAAAAAATTCGCTAAGATTCCCCATATCGCTCATCTACACCTGTTGCTCTTTACCGGCATTTCAATGGCTTACCACTTATGAAAATGGAGCAGCTTGCAGCTGTGTATAACTTCATCGTCTGTTGCTCTGGAATATATGGGCCACATTTAGCAACACAACAGGTTTTGGGGGTTAAATGGAGGTTAACAATGCGTATTTTTTAAACCTTGCCACACGCAAGTGAAAATAAATTCCCCACTGGGATTCGAACCTGGTCTTTCGAATTTTCTGCAGTTATGCTAACTGTTACACCATGGAGGAACTCGTTGATGCAGTTTATCACAAGCTACCTGTCAGAGGCCTTGCTAAAGAAATAGAGCCATTCTGCATTGTGCTCCCTGAGGTTTTCGAAATCAGAATTTAAACCAGCTGTATTCTTCGCGGTACAAGGTACATGCCATGGGCACGCACGCACGCACGCTCGCACGCACACACACGCACGCACGCACGCACGCACGCTCACACACACACACACACACACACACACACACACACACACACACACACACACACACACACACACTGTAGATAGTATTCTGAATTCTATATTCTGAATATAATTCTTTATTTCGAATTCCATGACTCATCTACGTAAATATGGGTTATGTGTAGGGTTGCCAGATTGTAAAATTGTTGATACAGGACACTCTTAAAATATCTCTCTGTATTACTACATATACAAATTTATACATGGCTGCACAGTTCAAGGGTGTGGTAAAAATTGCGTGGTCAGTGGAGTGGATATGGTATTTTTTAAAATTTGTCAAATTACTACACAAATGAGCATAATTCCGAAATCTTAAGATGAATCTAGTTGAAAATTTACCAATGTTAGTATCTGTGGAGATCTAGAATATTCTACAGTATAGTAGAACCAATTTTCTTACCTTGTAGAAGCAATAGAAGATTCGAGAACTTTCTATACGCGATGCGCATAGTAGTTTCTAGATTGTTCTGGCGATTGTCCGCGTGCATAATGCATAATACATACATAATACATACAGATACATAAGCTGGAGCTGGCCGCTCGAGTTTGTTCTCAGATTAATTTCAAATTCTCAGATTTTCACATGATATTTTCTTATCACTTGACTGTGTATATTTCGCGTTCCTTCATACTTTGCGTTGTAGAATTTGCGCATAATAAACCTGTTTAATTTGACAACGTGTTTTCTGGTTTTCTCTACGAGCCGTCAGCAACAGTATCTCATCAAACATCCAAAGTAGAAAAAGTAATAAGATTGGATAAAAAAAGTTATTTTGACCACGCCCTACAGTGCACACCCAGACCAATATATTACATAAAAGTAGAGACAAGTTAAAACATAAAGCAAGTTGCAAACAGGCAGCAAATAAGTCAGTTTTGTGCAAATCTCTAGTAACTCTAGTTTCCTTGTTTTATTTGGGTTATTTTCATCAAGAAAATCTGAGAAAAGAATGTAAAATTAATTAAAAAGTACACTTACAACTAAGAACCGAAAGAAGGTAGTAGAATATATTTCGATTAGAAAATTTAAAAATGCGGGACATTTGAATGTCCCGGAAAGTTCAGTACCAGACAAAATGATCAAATATGGGACATGTCCCACATATAAGGGACGGCTGGCAGCCCTAATTATGTGTCTATTGTAGTTCTCGTTACCCTGCTCATCTTTTCACTTTTAAATTTTAGCTTTGCTGTACATGTATAAGTCATTTATAATCGCCATTTTTTTAGGTTAACCAAGAGGCCTCCAGAGGTGCACTGCAGGCAGCCCAGGACGCTTCGCAAACTGCCAAGAAGCTCAACATAGCTGGCTTGGTCATTGGTTTATTGCTTTATGTCGCAGTCGTCGTTTTTATAATCATCTCCGTTGTGTGATTGCCAAAACAGTCCAAGACATTTATGAAGAGGACATTTTCAGTAATTATTAATCTCCCTCAGATTATGGACCAAATAGTGGAAAACAGACTCTATCTTTTGACTTTAACCGCACAAGAATCTTATGTAGAAATACACTCATATCTCGGTTTGCTGGACAAAATCGGGCAGACGCCGGCCCAAATTGCCGATTGTCCTTATTTTTCAATACTAAGTAAGGCACGTGCATTAGACTCATGGTAGTGCAGAATCGATCGTCTAATTCGGTCATGCAAAACATTGTAGAAAAGTTTAACAGCCGCGGGATTGAGACTGCTTCACAACAAGTAATGCCTACCAGCCAATCAGCATCTGAAGCCAGGTGCATTCCACAATACTGTACTGTAGATCGTTGGCAAAACGTATGTTTAGTCATTTGTTCAGCATTCTTGTAAAATAATTGCGTATTATGGATTAGTAATATGACTTTTGTGAAAATTGGTTACTAGATATAAGTATGTGATTATATGTGTGGGTGTGCATGCATGAGTGCATATAGGCCTATGTGTGTGCATGTCTATAAATAGAAAATATTCAATATTAGTGCTTATTATGAAATTGCTATTTATTTATTTACAACATTCTGCTTTAGTAACACACCACAAGACGTTATTGTCAAATGTGCGAAAGCAAATGCGCCCCTGTTGAAAAGCAACTATGTAGTAAAAATTTTAAGTTATGTTTAAAATATTTATGGTACAAAATTTAGAGTGTGGAATAGAATGTAAAATCACTGTCATAAACTCATACGCAAATGGTGCATTCAGATGATGAGACGTCTCGTGAAACTCGTTGCACAACAAGATTAATAATTATCTTTATCACTATTAATTACGTACTCTACAACATCACTAATAATTTGCCAATACTAAGTACTAGAAAATAGACTGCACCATCTATCGACAAAAAAGTGAATACTTGAAATAAATTTACACAAAATATTTTAGATTCTAACATTTAAGTAGCTATATATAAACAAGCTGACAAACCTTTTTAAATGTATCGACAAATTTCCCAAGCATTTGGTTTATGAGCAGGGTTATCAGACGTGGCACCATCTAGTAGACTGATTAGTAAATAAATTGTGCATAAACGCAGCACGTCTCTCAGTAACTCTGTCATCCTCATGACTGTAAGAAATAGCAAATCTATGTATTAAAAATAAGTAAAATAACAACAAAGTTTTTATATACAAATTATATTTACACAAGTTTTATAAAATAGCTGTAAACGTAATTATACAGCTTCCGGCAGTAGTTCCGTAGCAGAAGCCTCGACGACTGAAAGGTTGAAGAACAAATATGACTATCCCGTCGTATGATAAATTGACGAAAACGAAAACATCTATGACTAACGCACTGGAATAAAAATGAATTGCAGGCTACCAATTCGATAATAAAAGTCATTCAGCACTTCCCATTTTCTGGAAATCTAAAATCTACACGAAAATCTTTTTAGTATAGATTGCCAGGTCAAGTGCTAGAGACCACTGCTACAGAACAGCCACCAAAAATGAGGTTCATGGATGAGGCGATAGTCAATAAACAATTACAAGGCTTACAGGAGATCCCAAATAATCTGCTGTTAGCAATTTTGGCGTGCCTGTTTTGCTTTTTCCTGACTGGATTAGTAGCAATTTATTTTGCTGTGAAGGTAAATCAGTTGCAACACAATTGCTGTGTGGCGTTTACATTATTTTTCTCTTTCTGTTCAATTTCATTTCAAATACCAAAACTTTGTTTCTTATGATGCCATTCTTGGCCAAACCTGACAAACAAATAGCGATAATTAGTGCCCAGCCTTCCAGTATCAAATCTGATCAGTAAACTGCAAATCGAACGCATAAATCGAATAAATAGGGAGGGAAGGTAGCAGAAAAAGGGAGATACAGTAAAGGAAAGATCAAGAAGAACAAATAATAGATGGGCAGCTCAAGAGGTAGGAAGAAACAGATAGTGGGAAAGAGAAAAAGAGTTAAAGGAAGAGATAGAGAAATGTGGGCGAGAGAGAAAGAAAGAGCTAGCCAAATACAAATAGAGGTGCAGAGATAGGAGTGGGTAATCTTGAAATTTCCCTCATTCACCACACTGTATTTGCTTTGCTTCTGATACAAAGTTTGCTTTTAGATATAGGCCATATGCACCTAGATTTTATTAATTCCTTGTTTAAGTATGCCATGTTTTAATTCGTTTTTTATCACTGCTGTAAAGATTTATTACTATAATAAAAATTACTAAAATATTTTTCACGGCGGCAGAAGTACTACTTTTTATTTAATGAATAAATAAAGCTGATTGGTAGCGATGGTGTGTATTGGCTAACAAAAGTTTAGTAGCGTCGGGTTTGATTAGTAAATGGAAAGTTTAGTAAATGCCGGGAAAGTGCTTCTGTGTAATTTTATCTGTTTTAATCTTACGGCCTCAATCAGGGACGTTTTAACCAATAGGCTAGCTTGACTAGACTGTAGCCTAGGGCGCCAAAGTTCGAGAAGTGTCACAATTTAGAAAAATTCTACTCGGAAAATATGTGTACTTTCATACTCATGAAAAGGTCGCATTTTATAACACACCACAGGCACTTACTGAGGCAGCTTTTATATAAGTGCCACATAATGAACAGGTGCAGGTTATTACACAATAAGCAGTTGTGAAGCTTCCTTGAATATAAATGCCATTCAAATACGTGTAATATAATAATAATATTCACGTAGAAACTAGAGTAATAGTGTTTCTAATACGCCACAAGTAATTGTATATTGTGGTCATTACATAAACAACCATTTTCACAATAGAGATGGGCGGGACAGAACTATCATCCTAGGGTGCAGTAAAGTGTTGATACGCCCCTTCCGGGCATCTGACAAAGTGAACGAAGCATTCAAGTGTCTTCAACAGATTCATCTTGATATCTAAGCAGACTTTCAGTTCTGTCACAATCATTCGACGTTAGTGGGAGTTGAGTGCTGGATTCCAGCTTGTAGAGAGCTAAACTGTATAAACACTGCGTAATCTTATTGGAGAATTGGTTGTTCTGAACTGTGTTCAAAAGAGAA
Source organism: Tubiluchus corallicola (assembly GCA_030141605.1). Lineage (NCBI taxonomy): Eukaryota > Metazoa > Priapulida > Priapulimorpha > Priapulimorphida > Tubiluchidae > Tubiluchus > Tubiluchus corallicola. Next base: position 200,672 of record JAQGDQ010000383.1, on the reverse strand, counting down.
TTTTTATCAGTAATTTGTCAGCGATAGGAAGAGGACATTGTTATCACTTTCCCTTATGTGGTTGAGGTTATAAATCACAGGGAAGCAATTTCTTAGTAGCGAGTTCCGTAGATAAGAGGATCGCTGGAAAACTTGATGTACAGTAAGGGCGAGGGCCGGATTTAGACAGGAATTGGGTTACTGCTCCACTTGTCAAGTCCATTAAAACCATCTTCAATCACGATTATTGATGGAGGTAGTGAAGCAAAGAATGATAAATTTTACAATTCACAGTTGTTCATTAAACACAAGATGACAATACTAAATTCCCTGGGCCAGATTGTGACCTTTTGGGGCCCTTAGGCTAATAATGGAATTATGGGGCCCCTTCAGACGAAGCCACTCTTTAATTTGCTCGAACTTGTCTTGAGTATCTCAAACAGAGACCCTTTATCTCAAATGAAGAGCCACTTTAAAATGGGATTTTCAGACTTTCATTTTCTAAACTAAGCAATGCAAAGTACGGGCCCAAGTACAAGATTTAAGTACAAGATACTGTGAATTGCAGGTGCAAATCATTTATGCACTAAGATAATACACGCCCAAAAGAAAAAGCTACTTATGTAAATGCTGGCTGATATCCTGCTACAGGTGCAAAACAAATTTGCCTTCCCAAGATAACACGAGCGAACTCCACAAAAACCCACAGATCAGATACATATTAGGCCTACTAGAGATGATTATGCAAACATTAATTGATGGCAAAATCAGATTAAAGAGACGGTAATTTCCCAAGGTTATGTACTTCCCTCACGTACACCTGTTGCTGTCTGGCTACAAAAGTTACCTGCTAATATTATTATTACCTGCTACGGTTAATCTTATCTTGGTTGTATATATGTATATATATATATATATATATATATATATATATATATATATATATATATATATATATATATATATATACATATATACAACCAAGATATCTATATATATCTATATATATATATATATATATATATGATCTTTCTGCACCTGTGATCTTCGCAATTTCATCTTGTTTCCTGAACGTGACGGGAACGCTACCTTCGATAGTAAAGTTTGAATAACTTGTAATTGTTCGGCATGGAGGTTAATAATGAAGTTGGCTATGGTCACAGTGAGTACATTTCTTATTAGATAACTATCTGCAGGTAGTTTTTACACGGGTGGCAAAAATCAGACTCCTAACCCTATTCCTTATACCCGCCCGGTACCAAGGTGCCTGATTGATAAGATTCAGTGGCTGTGAAGAAGTTGTAATGGCTTATGTTCTCAAATGAAAACAACCAGAAGTTGAACTGAATGATTTACTCGATAAGTTGAACTGAATGATTTCAGTTTGCAGATCGCTAACCATAGACACTTGGATCATGTTTGACCAGTGACTTAAATAAGTTACTACATTAGGAAGGGTAAAAGTTAGTTAATCAGTCGATGCAAATTCAACGAAATCAAATTGATGACCCTCAGAGAAAATGAGAACATTCTATTACCTAATCTTACCTTATATATTTTTACTATCGTATAATTGTGAATATGTATCTTATCCTGTAATGATTGGCGTCTTTAAGCGAGCACTTGCTGTACGCGCAAAATGTTCCTAAAGTTCTGACATTGTTTTTCTGTTTTTCCCTCACGAAAGTTTCAATCTTTTTTTGTAGTTTCAGAAGCCCAATATACGCAGCAACCACAGCAAGCTTATGTAGTGGTAAGTATGAACTGCTTCTTATTATTTCCAATTGGTAAATGTTTCATTCTTTTTGTTTACATGTCTTTTCTGCCCGTCGCTAACCCTGTTTTAGAGTATTGGCAGGATAGTCTTCTAAACATTGCATTCAAATAATGGTCTTTTCGGATTGGCCCACTTTGGATTCTTTGTTCAATCCTAAAAAATCAAATTCATCCTCTGCACGAGACGTCGAGAAAGATTATAAATATTTTTCCCTTCGTACCAAGTTGTTATCTAGGGTCGTGTGTGTGCGTGCATGTGTATATGTGTGAACTGAATTGAAGTCCTGCTTCATGCAAAATCTTGAAGTGTCCCTACTCTAGGCATAAATACAGGTGGAAGTGGTACATTTTGTAGCTACTGATATGAAAATCCCTTAATAATAAAAATTACTATTATTATTATTATTATTATTATTATTATTATTATTATTATTATTATTATTATTATTATTATTATTATTATTATTATTATTATTATTATTATTATTATTCTAATGATGGCGACCAAGCGGTTGAGGGTTCAATAACATAAATGAAATAAATTTTATGTACTTATGGAATTAATTACAATCTTACTTGTATTTTTAAATGTAAATTCATTTCATTGTATAACACTGTTGCTCACAGCAGTGGAAACGCTGGTTATACATTCCATTTTGAATGTGTAGTTTACCGTTCACCGATGTGTCATTTTTATACCTTAATTACGGAATTTTATTATTATTAGTGTAGCGCATGCGCATGGGCGACCCACTCTGCGCAATCTCTACCTTTATTCCAAAGTATAGCATCGTTACCAAACTAGTGTTGCGTGTCACCCCTAAAAGTGCCAGTAGTTCAAACCTACCGTAAAACGGGGTGAGTTCGCCACCCGAGGGTGAGTTCGCCACCCCTTACGTAAGGGCCATTGAAGGTTTGCTGTAACTATTGTTCAGTGTTTAATGAACAGATATCATGATCACCGTCATTATAAACAGTTTGCGACAGTTATCTTTTTTCAATTCGCTCTAGAAGTACTCCATTCTGCGCTACATATTATTTGTCTACTATTTCTTGCTACTTAACATGCCACGCACCTACACCCCTGTACCGGGTCATAGATAACAATATTATACCCCAGAAGCTCTGGAAGCTGCCCTACATGCCGTCAAGAATACCAACAGGACAATCAGCGCAGCGGCGAGGCAATTCGGAGTTCCAAGAAAGACCCTTTCTGACAAACTCTCAGGTAGTCATCCGCTGAAGACCGGAGGTCAGCCAGTGTTCTCCGCCGCCGAGGAGCACGAAATCGCCAACACTCCAAGTGGCCGCTGAATGGGAGTTCCCAATGACTGCCATCGATCTCCGACTACTGATTAAGAGTGTTCTTGACGCGAAGGGAATCCGGGAACGACGATTCAAGGCAAACACCCCTGGAATAGACTTTGTCAAATCATTCGCCCGAAGGAACAATCTGGTTTTCAGAGCGGCTGGCAACATCAAGGGCGCCCGCGAAAAGATCAGTGCACAAGACGTTCAAGCCTTCCTTGCCAAAGTTTCTATTTGAAAACTAAAACTGGACATTTTTCATAATTTTTTCATAGGGTGGCGAACTCACCCCCAACCAGCCAATCACAACCAGTTAACTTCAGCTGCCTAGAATGGCATTAAAGAGTGTAAAATCGTTAATGGCGAATTCACCCCACGATAGTGTTTCATTCGAAAGGCAATATAAAGCTTGAACTAAGAAAATTGGTTTGGTAATTCTCTTGCTATGGCAGGAAACGTAAAAAAATACCCCTAAAAAGTGGCGAACTCACCCCGTTTTACGGCTTTTGGTTTCAACCAATCAGGATATATTTTGACTCTATCTCTGACATGTACACTTTGGGGAAGGTTGTAAAGGGAAGGTAAAAACCTGCTGTACTTTGGAGCTACACGAGGATCGGGTCGTGCAGAGTTGGTGATTCTTGTGCTTGTGTTTCTTCTATCAGAATTAAAGCTCTCTTACTACCGGCTATATGGCAACTTAGGTATCGGTCTCTTCACTTTCTTTCTTTGTTCTGTTTTTGTTTAATTTGTTTAAAACCTTGTCACGGCTAGTTTAGGCCTTGTAATATTTAAACCTTTTTCCAGCAGTTCATTATTATTATTATTATAAGGTAAGGTGCGTATCAAGACTTTACGATGCTCTTGGCTGATAGATTTCTTCAGCCCGTCTCAATTTATCGTTGTTTATGTAATAAGTAGGTCGAACAATTACTTGTGATGTATAAGAAACACAACAATGTATTTCAATACTGCTAATATTTTAGTAGGTTGCGCAACTGCTTATTGTGTAATACCTTGCAACTGCTCGTTATGTTGCACTAATATAGAAGCAGCCTGTGGTGTGTTATAAAATGCGTCCTTTACGTAAATATGGAAGTACAATCAACCTCGGGCAAAAGGTACTCCCTTATAAGGAACATTCGCTTATAAGGGACGACCAACACCGGTCTCGGTTTCATCGTAACGTTTTTCCCATGTAAAAATCTTCGCATAGAAGGTACTCGGATACAAGGGACGTTCGGTTATAAGGGATGATATCTTCAGGTCCCACATAATAGAAACCCAGGTGAATTTCCTCACATTTAAGGAACGCTATGATCAAATATTTTTTGCATCCTAAAAAGCCTATGCCGAGACCCTGCGCGGGCCCGACTGTATTCCCTTTGACTACGGTCAGGTCTTGTGGCTGTAATGGCTTGTAATTGGGATGAGATTGAATAAACATCGATTTTTGTGTTCCGTTCAAGATGATTGGATGTGTTTGCATTAAATCGCTATATTACATACATTGCAACAAACGGTTCATTTGGCATTAGGCTACCAGATGAGGTATATAGAGCTGCCATATGAGGTACATAGAGCTCGCAGGTCTAGATACACCCTCGGTCAGACTCAACTTCGACTATGAGGGACATCGGATATAAGGGACGATTTTTTTTCTGGTCAGGAGGTGTCCCTCGTATCCGAGGTTGATTGTATACACATTTTCTAAGGAGAATAATTTTTTTCTAAAATGTGACGCTCCACAAACTTTGGCGCCCTAGGTTACGGCCTAGATAGCCTATTGGCAAATAAGCGCTTGAGTAACGTAGAAACATTGTCTACAATATGCGTGTCTGATTTTTTTCAGGTTCTTCAAGAGAGTCCTCCACCGTCCCACATGTGCTGGTCGTTATCCATCTGTTTATTTTGCTGCTGGCCTCTTGGATTAGCTGCTCTTATATGTTCTTGCAAGGTACGTTTGTCGTGGAAATTTCTACTTGCAAAAAATTCGCTAAGATTCCCCATATCGCTCATCTACACCTGTTGCTCTTTACCGGCATTTCAATGGCTTACCACTTATGAAAATGGAGCAGCTTGCAGCTGTGTATAACTTCATCGTCTGTTGCTCTGGAATATATGGGCCACATTTAGCAACACAACAGGTTTTGGGGGTTAAATGGAGGTTAACAATGCGTATTTTTTAAACCTTGCCACACGCAAGTGAAAATAAATTCCCCACTGGGATTCGAACCTGGTCTTTCGAATTTTCTGCAGTTATGCTAACTGTTACACCATGGAGGAACTCGTTGATGCAGTTTATCACAAGCTACCTGTCAGAGGCCTTGCTAAAGAAATAGAGCCATTCTGCATTGTGCTCCCTGAGGTTTTCGAAATCAGAATTTAAACCAGCTGTATTCTTCGTGGTACAAGGTACATGCCATGGGCACGCACGCACGCACGCTCGCACGCACACACACGCACGCACGCACGCACGCTCACACACACACACACACACACACACACACACACACACACACACTGTAGATAGTATTCTGAAGTCTATATTCTGAATATAATTCTTTATTTCGAATTCCATGACTCATCTACGTAAATATGGGTTATGTGTAGGGTTGCCAGATTGTAAAATTGTTGATACAGGACACTCTTAAAATATCTCTCTGTATTACTACATATACAAATTTATACATGGCTGCACAGTTCAAGGGTGTGGTAAAAATTGCGTGGTCAGTGGAGTGGATATAGTATTTTTTAAAATTTGTCAAATTACTACACAAATGAGCATAATTCCGAAATCTTAAGATGAATCTAGTTGAAAATTTACCAATGTTAGTATCTGCGGAGATCTAGAATATTCTACAGTATAGTAGAACCAATTTTCTTACCTTGTAGAAGCAATAGAAGATTCGAGAACTTTCTATACGCGATGCGCATAGTAGTTTCTAGATTGTTCTGGCGATTGTCCGCGTGCATAATACATAATACATACATAATACATACAGATACATAAGCTGGAGCTGGCCGCTCGAGTTTGTTCTCAGATTAATTTCAAATCCTCAGATTTTCACATGATATTTTCTTATCACTTGACTGTGTATATTTCGCGTTCCTTCATACTTTGCGTTGTAGAATTTGCGCATAATAAACCTGTTTAATTTGACAACGTGTTTTCTGGTTTTCTCTACGAGCCGTCAGCAACAGTATCTCATCAAACATCCAAAGTAGAAAAAGTAATAAGATTGGATAAAAAAAGTTATTTTGACCACACCCTACAGTGCACACCCAGACCAATATATTACATAAAAGTAGAGACAAGTTAAAACATAAAGCAAGTTGCAAACAGGCAGCAAACAAGTCAGTTTTGTGCAAATCTCTAGTAACTCTAGTTTCCTTGTTTTATTTGGGTTATTTTCATCAAGAAAATCTGAGAAAAGAATGTAAAATTAATTAAAAAGTACACTTACAACTAAGAACCGAAAGAAGGTAGTAGAATATATTTCGATTAGAAAATTTAAAAATGCGGGACATTTGAATGTCCCGGAAAGTTCACTACCAGACAAAATTATCAAATATGGGACATGTCCCACATATAAGGGACGGCTGGCAGCCCTAATTATGTGTCTATTGTAGTTCTCGTTACCCTGCTCATCTTTTCACTTTTAAATTTTAGCTTTGCTGTACATGTATAAGTCATTTATAATCGCCATTTTGTTTTAGGTTAACCAAGAGGCCTCCAGAGGTGCACTGCAGGCAGCCCAGGACGCTTCGCAAACTGCCAAGAAGCTCAACACAGCTGGCTTGGTCATTGGTTTATTGCTTTATGTCGCAGTCGTCGTTTTTATAATCATCTCCGTTGTGTGATTGCCAAAACAGTCCAAGACATTTATGAAGAGGACATTTTCAGTAATTATTAATCTCCCTCAGATTATGGACCAAATAGTGGAAAACAGACTCTATCTTTTGACTTTAACCGCACAAGAATCTTATGTAGAAATACACTCATATCTCGGTTTGCTGGACAAAATCGGGCAGACGCCGGCCCAAATTGCCGATTGTCCTTATTTTTCAATACTAAGTAAGGCACGTGCATTAGACTCATGGTAGTGCAGAATCGATCGTCTAATTCGGTCATGCAAAACATTGTAGAAAAGTTTAACAGCCGCGGGATTGAGACTGCTTCACAACAAGTAATGCCTACCAGCCAATCAGCATCTGAAGCCAGGTGCATTCCACAATACTGTACTGTAGATCGTTGGCAAAACGTATGTTTAGTCATTTGTTCAGCATTCTTGTAAAATAATTGCGTATTATGGATTAGTAATATGACTTTTGTGAAAATTGGTTACTAGATATAAGTATGTGATTATATGTGTGGGTGTGCATGCATGAGTGCATATAGGCCTATGTGTGTGCATGTCTATAAATAGAAAATATTCAATATTAGTGCTTATTATGAAATTGCTATTTATTTATTTACAACATTCTGCTTTAGTAACACACCACAAGAAGTTATTGTCAAATGTGCGAAAGCAAATGCGCCCCTGTTGAAAAGCAACTATGTAGTAAAAATTTTAAGTTATGTTTAAAATATTTATGATACAAAATTTAGAGTGTGGTATAGAATGTAAAATCACTGTCATAAACTCATACGCTAATGGTGCATTCAGATGGAGAAACGTCTCGTGAAACTCGTTGCACAACAAGATTAATAATTATCTTTATCACTATTAATTACGCACTCTACAACATCACTAATAATTTGCCAATACTAAGTACTAGAAAATAGACTGCACCATCTATCGACAAAAAAGTGAATACTTGAAATAAATTTACACAAAATATTTTAGATTCTAACATTTAAGTAGCTATATATAAACAAGCTGACAAACCTTTTTAAATGTATCGACAAATTTCCCAAGCATTTGGTTTATGAGCAGGCTTATCAGACGTGGCACCATCTAGTAGACTGATTAGTAAATAAATTGTGCATAAACGCAGCACGTCTCTCAGTAACTCTGTCATTCTCGTGACTGTAAGAAATGGCAAATCTATGTATGCTAAGTGGGTGCTTGAGCTGTAATTCTCTTCAGGAGTTCGTGCCTGAAGCAGCCTCCTCATAGCATCTATATCTTCTTGTTGCTGCGCCTGCCGATCCATCTGTTCCCTCTGCTGATCCAACTGCTGGCGGAGGAGCTTGATAAGTTCGCCCATCTGCTCTGCCATCATTGCTTGAATAAACAACTGTCCACTGAGTTACCAAGGATCCTGTCGACTGTGCCAATATTTGTTGTGTTTTGTTTCTTTCGGAAGGCTCGTAGAGAAAACCAGAAAACACGTCGTCAAATTAAACTAGTTTATTAAGCGAGAATTCTACAACATAAAAGTTTGAAGGAACGCGAAATGTTTACAGTAAATGTGAAAATCTGGAAAACGTTTAAGTGCATCTGAAAATACAAGTATACAAGAGAATGTGTAAGTGGCGTCCGTGCGAAATCTGCGTGTGTCTCAGCGGCCTGCTTCGCCTTATATAGCGTGCCCGAGAAGCTTCTAGAAGTTTTGTTCCAGAACTTTCTACACGGTGTGCGGGTTTTCTGTTAATAGTACTGCTCGTGCGTAAGTAACAGCAGTGCGTTTTCTTGTTAAGAAATGATTACTGTGTGTCCATCTTGCGTTGCTTTCCATTCGACAAGTATCTTATGTAATCTCATAACATTTACTCATAATAATATTTCCAAGCAACCTAAATATGTGTTCTTGTCTTTGGGAATAAAACACACGGTAAGACGATTATTCTAACGGAACATTCTACAATGTTCTATGTAATTCTAATAGATGCCGGCGATCTCCACAACATATATATATAATATATAAATATATATACATATATAAATAATGCGATGTATAATGATGTGCTACAACAAATGCTACCAGACCAATGTACCAATAACCACTAATGCACCGACTTTCTACATAGTTTTACTTACTACTTTTTACATGATAATAAGCTACTAATTATCAGATATAACTTACATACATAATTTTATAACCTATAGCGATAGGTTATAAAATTATGTATGTAAGTTATATCTAACAATTATGTATGTAAGTTATATCTGATAATTACTAGCCGCTCATTAGAACGGCTGGTAATGACAATGCCTGGAACAGCCGCATACTTTTTCAAACTCAAAGACAATGGGTGTTCCAATTAGCGTGCAGCTCGGGGGGTTGAAAAAGAATTTCGAAATCCACCCTTCCCGTTTCATTAGTGGACATTTCTCCCAACTACATCTTCACATCTTATAAACCGTTTCGTTCTGTTTCCGCGAGTGTGCTTATTTTTTCTCAGCATGCCCTAGCAGATGCACAAATTAAGTTTTTCTGGAGGGTGTTTGTGCACGAGATTTGGGAGGATGTGTCCAGGAAAATGGCCGTTGCGGGAGACCGTGGTCTTCCCGTGAATTCTAAATAGGCCTACTACACCCACCATCGAACCGGCTATCTAACTATTCCCAGCACCACCCCTGGACCATTCCCATTCTCTAGAAATAAAAGGTACAATTTCTGCAAAAAATGGGCAAAAAAGGGCCATCTTTGGTGATTTTTGCCTCCTTGATGATGATGACGATGATGGCAACGACGACGAAGGTGACGACGCCTACAACACATCACAACAGTAGGAAAACCAAAGTATTTTGTGCAAAGTTGAAACTGTGTCCTGTAACAAACCCATCTACCAATGATTAATAATGTGCAGTCATTCAACATAGTTTTGCTAGCTGCTTCTCAGATGATAATAGGCTATCTACAGTGTACAATCTATAGCACGGTTAAATGGCGGGTGACAACAATTCCTGGAACAGCAGTGAAATTTCTCATACTCAGAGACAATGGATGTTCCAAACAGCGTGCAGGACATGAAAGTTGAAAGAGAACTGCAAAATACACCCTTCCTGCTTCGTCTAGTTAACATTTCTCAAAGCAAAACCTTCATGCTTTGTGGACCATTTCATCCTCTTTCTGGGAATGTACCTGTTTTTTCCTGACTTGCCCAAACAGTTGCACAAATCGAGTTTTTCCAGGGGCTGTTTGTGCAGTTTTCTGCAAAATCTGGGTGTATGGGTCTGGGAAAATACCCATTGCGATAAACCGTGACCCTCCCGCGAATTCTAAATATGACTACAACACCCACCGTTGAACAGGCTATCCAACTATTATAGGTACCTCGCCTGGCACATTTCCGTTCTCTAGAAAGAAGAGGTATAAATTTTGCAGATTTATTTTGGTTTTATTTGGTTTCGCCAAGTCTCAGACCATAATACCTCTGGGAAGTTTGTGACATTTACACACTGTACAATACACTTGACAATGTTAAGCTACCAAGTTACCTGGTAATATTGTTACCAAGTTACCAAAATTGTACTAGTTCAAAAGTCATTTCCTCATCCTCTTTCTCTCTTGTCTCTTCTCCCTTCTCTCTTTTTCTCTCTCTCTCTCTCTCTTTTTCTCTCTCTCCGCCCCTCCCTCTTTCTCTCTAACTCTCTCTCCCCCTCTCTCTATCTCTCTCTCTCTCTCTCTCTTTCTCTCCCGTCTCTCTCTTTCTTTCTCTCTCTTTCTCTCTCCCTCTCTCTCTCCTTCCCTGTTTCTCTCTCTCTCTCTCTCTCTCTCTCTCTCTGTCCTCTCTCTCTCTTTCTCTCTCTCTCACATTCCGTCTCTCTGAAATGAATAGCAGAGTTGTCATGGCGTGCGCTTGATGACTTATACTGTATTAAACGAAACTGAGGATGCTTAGTAAACCAAAGGATGAATGTCAGTAATATTGCTTCTCCTGTGTCACATTGTCTCCTTTGTTAACATAAGCGGCTTATACATCGGAGACTGATTAAGACGCCTCAGCTGGTCCAGTATCTTGTTCGAGAACATTATTCTTGATAAACAGACGGAGTCTGGTCCTGCCACAATTAGCTTTAGGGTAGCGCCTGTCACTGAAGCGCTGAATGCCACGCAATGCATCAAACTGTAAACAACTCATATGCTTACTGATAACAGGAGGGGCTGGCCGAATATCTATTTTTGGAACTGCACATAAAAATTAGACGTTTTTTTCTGAGGCGATGAGATATGAGACACGTTACTAGGTTGGTTAGCTGAAAAAAAACAGCCGTGGATTCGAACGCAGAGCTCCAATCCAATCCATTGCTCGCCAGATAACCGCTATGCACTTTTAGACAAAAATCATCTATTCTTAAATAACTGTAGTTAACGTATAAATTTCGTATTTCGTATTAAAACAGTTTAAGTTTGTAGTTTAACGTTTAAAGCTGTGAAAAAAACAGGTGCTCTAAATGCTACTCTTACTTGCATTACATGATTTGTTGCAAACATCATACTGGCGCAAAAACATCAAACTTTATGTCATCATACTAGTGCAAAAACATCAAACTTTGTATCATCATACTAGTGCAAAAACATCAAACTTTATGTCATCATACTAGTGCAAAAACATCAAACTTTATGTCATCATACTAGTGCAAAAACATCAAACTTTATATCATCATACTAGTGCAAAAACATCGAACTTTATAGCACTTAGCTTTGCCAATATCATTCGACTTCTTTGTCTACGTTTTCGGTATGTTTGTTTGTTTGTCTATGTTTTCGGTATGTTTGTTTGGCTTCAGTTAAAACAAAAGCCAAGTCTCACGGGAAGTTGAGCTTATTCTAATATTTGAGAAAAATGTTAGAAAGTTTCAGCAATGAAATTGTGATAAGAGTAAAATAATTTGATTATCGTTTATTTATTCTTATTGTTAAAGCTGCTTGCTGATTATTGTTGTTTATTGCGTGGCGTGTGAGGTAAACTATCAAGACTTTATTTAATAAGCAACCCATTTATTAAATATCAAACACAAGACGATAAATATAAGAGGATAGTAATGCCAACCCTCCGTCTTCAAGTCAGTTCCTAATCTCCCCGAGGTGCGGGCCTCAAAACACATTTGTCTAACTATCTAATGCGCCGTGAGCTTCTGCGCATAAGGATCACATCATCAATCTTTACTTCTGAGTCAGCCGGTCGAACATCAGCTGGTCACGTGATGATGCCACACCTAACTAGGCTTCTAGCCACGACGATAGTTTAATCTTGCATCGTCAAGCATTTAATCTTGAATTATTAATTTAACAATTTAATCGCCAATTTAATCAAAATCATTATTAAACACGGCTTTCCTTTACTTCTAGTGCCTCATACGATTGTGACGTCACTGTAAAAATTCGCTTTTATAGTTTTTCTACAATGAGTAGAATATTCTAAGACGTAAATGAAAATCGCCAATCATTCCATTTCCTATTGTTTGTGCTAAAAACTTTTTTGTATTAGAATCATCTGAGATTTTGTTGGCAAATGGAACCCAGGTCACAAAATTCAATCAAACCTGCAAGAGCGTCAGTTTCCTTATTCAGTTGATTGCAGCATGCACTAACAACTTGAATTAACTCGTTTAATTAAAAACAATTTTCAAAAATGTCTGAGGAGCAGGTTGGACAAGCACCACCTCCGTATTCTGCACCTGGAATCGAAGGCGTAAGTATACAGTCTTCGTTATAAAGCATGTAGGCCTATCAAAAAACAAAAACAGCAAACCGTACATAATCTTTAAACCTACCCATCTCGGCGTGAATATTTAAACTTAAAGTGATGATGATGATAATGACGACGACGAAAATAATAATAACAATAATAATAATCATGATAATAATAATAATAATAATAATAATAATAATAATAATAATAATAATAATAATAATAATAATAATAATAATAATAATAATAATAATAATAATAATAATAATAATAATGATAATTGATAGTAATAATAACAATAATGATAATTATAACGATAATAATAATAATAATAATAATAATAATAATAATAATAATAATAATAATAATAATAATAATTGATAGTAATAATAACAATAATGCTAATGATAATGATTAGAATGTTTAAAATCAGCTTTCAATTCAACAAGAGCCTGACTTCTGTACCACCACGATGCTTATATCTTAACAGAGATCATTACTACCCCATTTTTCCCACTAAATCCCGCAGGTCAGGCTGGGTAAACAACAGGTATCATTTGTAAAGTCTTTGGTACACACTGGCTGCAATATCGAACTTGTGCTCTCTCTCAGATGGAAAGCGCATGCGTGACTACTAAACTGTACCGTCTGCCACGTGTTTATAAAACAACATTAGAAGTTAAAAATTTTAATTGAGTATTTTTGCTAATTAGACTTATTAAATAAGAATAACTAAGTTGCTGAAAGGAGTAGGCTTCATTTTGTCATTCTTACTTTGAACAACAACGGATTTTTAAGAAAGTTTGTTTTACCTGTAATTGTAAGGATATTTACAGTACCTGTTATAGAAGTAAATTGTCCCCTGCACAGGCCCAGTGGAACCCTTACAATTTCGTCTGATAAAGAGATAAGGGAGGTACAACTATTGAATGAAAAAGTTTCTGAAGATACTCAGCCTCAAAATGAAAGAATTCCATTAAGATAAAAAATGGCGCCCGTTTTTAAAATGTGTTAAAGGTACACGCTCATTTGAAACTTTCCACGAAAGAAATTGCAGTTAAAGTTAAACCATTATAGAAGATCAGAGAATTCGGCGACCTATTACAACAGCTAAAACTACCGAAAAGGTACAAAAGCAGTTAATAACACTCACCCAGAGACAAAGTTCTCACTACATTATATTTTGATCTGTGTACGTGAGCTTACATGTTTGTATTTGATTTTTTATTTAATTTGGAAATATGTAACTAAACTTAAAGCTTTGGCACCAACGGAATTTTAAAAACCAGGAGAAGAGCTCAACTAATTTCCTTCTTTGTTATAAAGAACATGTATCTCTTAATACGTATATATATATATACTTCTCAATCAGGCCAAAAATCAATCCATTATATATATATATATCGAAGACATTGTATACATACATTGCATCTATAGTGTGGCCACATATCAGATCATTGACTTAAGACCATTGAGTTGTTTTCAGTGGGCCATACTTTCCCAGACATGTGCCATGTTTACATAAGAATTAGCACAAGACACTGTACAGATTTCCACCAACATCCGTCACAATATCACTGACATTTTTCAGTACCCGATTCAATCGGGGCCAGGTGGGAACCACGCTTACCAAACTCAACCACCGGGTGCAACAGTCATAGTTGTGGAAGAGCGTCAACGAGCTCCCAACAACTTGCCCATGGCTATTATTTCTTGCCTCTGCTGTTTCTGGCCTACTGGGCTCGTAGCAGTGTACTATGCTATGAAGGTGAGTATATTTTTAAATAATAATAATTGTTAAAACAGAACGAGTCAGCATGAACCTATGCACGTAACAAAAGTATTAGTATATTTGTTAATTACAATAGCTGTTTAAAAGCAGGAAGTGACTTTTAAGGAATCTCACATAACAGAAGTTCGACAGACTGACTGACCGACCAACTGAGATTGAAGATTGGAAACCAAAAAAGCAAGCAAGACAAATTGGCAAAAACAAATTAGATATTTAAAATATAGAGTTTTAAAATGTGTTAATTCACGTCTAAAGTTCCCACACACTGTAATGGTCAATAATGCATTAATGACAAATTATTTTCTTTTTTCAAGATGTGCGCATGAAAAACATTTACATTTTTTCTTTTATGCTATTATAAGAGAAACTCACAATCTGAACATTTAGATGAGAATTATAAATTAGGATGCCTAAACCACTAAAAGATTTTGAAGTCCACATGCAGCAGAAGTTACTAATTATTAGCATGTTACTAGTTACTAGTTGCCAGTTACTAATTGTGGTTTTTCATTAGCTGTCCTTAGAGAGAAATACAAGTGACAAAATATAGTCTGGCATTTCATTCAATCTCGAGCCGAGGCTTAATCTGTCAATCAAGTTAACTTTACAGTTACCTGGTCCTGTGTTTGTTCAAAATTGCAGCTTAAACATAAGAAATAGCAACTCTGTGCCACCAGCAATTAGAAGACCTGGTGTTCGAATCCCACACGTTATTGATTCTGAGATTTTTTTCTGAATTATTAACAGTAGTGTTGTGGAGATCGCTGGCATCTATTAGAATTACATAGAACACTAGCCAAACCTCACAAAAAGAATTTTGTGCACAAATCAACACACAACCCACACCACACCACTCCACCTCATCACACCACACCACACGACCCACACCATACGACTCCACCACATCACACCACACTGCACCACACCATACCACCGCACCACACCACACCACTCCACCTCATCACACCACACTCCACCACACCATACCACTCCACCTCATCGCACCACACTGCACCACACAATACCACCACACCACACCATACCACCTACACACCACACCACCCACACCATACCACTCCACATCACACCACACTGCACCACACCATACCACTGCACCACCCACACACCACACCACACCAAACATGCCATAATACTCCACCACATCACACCGCACAGCACCACACCATAACACCACACTGCACCACAACACCCACCCACCTACACACCACACCACCCACACCATACCACTCCACCACATCACACCACACTGCACCACACCATACCACTGCACTGCACCACCCACACACCACACCACACCACACCACCCACACCATAATACTCCAACACATCACACCGCACTGCACCACAACACCCACCCACCCACACACCATGCCACCCACTCCATACCACACTACCCACACCACACCCCACACCCCACAACCCTATCACCCCACCACACCATCCATAGCACAACACACAAAGCACACCACCACCACACCACATCAAATCCACCACCTCACGTGGTGATCATGATGTTGATGATGATGATGATGGTGGTGGCAACGATGACGACACCTATAGCACAAGCACCAACAGCACAGCATTACAACAAAACCATTCCAAACATTTTTCACAAAGTTGAAACTATGTGCTATAATATAATAAATAGCAAAGGCCCCGCAAAAGATTTTGCGTAAAAAACCACGTATAATCAATAACACGCGAACATTCTACCTAGTCCTCATTTTTAACACAAAGCCCGTAGCAGCTTTTACTGAATTACAGCGGCGTAGCAGCTTTTTGCTGAATTAAAGCTATAAGATTATAGACAGAATACAATGATGACGTCACAACAATGCCTTTGCGTCAACAGTTTTCTAAGCGAAAATTGCCGAAAATGGAACCTCTAATTAACTCGCCAGTACTCCTCTCGGTGGACCTGCCCTAAAATATAACCTACATCATCGTGTAGCCCTGTCCTTCCTCTTTGTAAAGAGCTATATATCAAAAACTGGAAACTGGTTTCCAACCTGAGCGGACGTGTTTATACGCTGCTACGCTGGTAACGCTCACCTGTAACATGTTTTAAAATTTCGAAATCTTGTGAAGGTCGACTGATTTGCCGATAAAAATGTTGAAAATATAAGTTAAAATTTATAATGCTGCAGTTTTGATACTTGCCGTTATATGAGCAGAAAGTTAATTGTGATATGCAAACAAGATCAATGACTAAATCTAAAACGGAAGTGAAAAGCAAAAAACAACCTGTATACAAGCCGACAAACAAAGAAAGCACTTCAGCAGCAATGGAAAATAACGATGTGACTTCAGGAATGTCTTGTTCGTTTTTGTCAGAGGAAAACGAAGGGGCGACTGCAACCCAAACCGAGGATGACGCTGTAGCTCAAGGTAAATCAAATCGTTCAGATGATAAACTTTTAGCTGCCATTCTTCAAAGTAAAGCCGAAATGAATGAACAATTTGCAAAAATTTCTGCTGAGTTAATAGAAGTTAAAACGAGACAAAAATCTCTAGAAACCAAGTACGATAAATTGTATTCTAAACTAGAGAATAATGCAGTCAGGATTGATAATGCAGAAAAAATCAATAAAGAACTTGAGGCTAACCTTAATGATGCTCGTAGACAAATAGCCGTTTATAAATCCGAAATTGATAACTTGGAACAATACGTGCGCAGGGACTGTCTGTTATTTTACGGCCTCCCAGAACAAAAAGACGAGAACATTTATAGCATCATCAGCCGTATAATTACGAGCATGGGCTTGCAGATAAATGATATGGATATTAGTGCAGTACACCGCATACCGTCAGAAAAAGGGGTGCCGCCGATTATAGTGAAATTTACAAGAAGGTCAGTCAGGGATAACATATATAAGCAAAGGAAAAACCGTCCAAGACTTGGTGATATAGGGTTTTCGTTGCTATCATACCCTTCGATTGGGGAATGTCTCACTCCGGCCAGGAAGGCATTGTTCAAAAAGTGCGTTGATTACAAAAAACAACGAGGCTATAAATTTGTATGGACAAATCAAGGAAGAATCTTTATGAGAGCTAATGAAAAAATGGAATCCTTCGAAATAAAATGTGAAGAGGACTTAACCTAATTTGAACTGTTGCAGATTCTGATTATACTTATGCTCGTCTTTAACGCTAATCAAGTAAACAGGTATCTTTCTTATTTTAAGTTTCTTTGCCGTTTGTCAGATTGCCCGTTCGCCTAATACAGTTCACGTGTGTACTAATTGTGTGTGCATGCCTGCGGGTGTATGTATTATTTATAATTGCAAGTTTATTTTGTATAAGTGAGCGAAAAATAGCTCACATTTTTTTGTATGGTAACTAGAAACAGTTATCGGTACAGTCGTAATGCCTATGCAGGTTGGTACTGTAAGTGATTACAAAACTACGGATACCACCGAGTAATAATTACAAACAGCTTAGTGTGGTTCAATGAAACCAGTTTTTTTTGTCCGTATGTTAATTGATAACCTTGACTACATGGGTAAATGGTCCAATGAATAAGCGATTCGTAAATGGTTGCGGACGGCATTTTGTCACGTATCAAGTATTTAATATATTAACCTGTTTACAGAAACCGATTACAGATTACCAGGCATTACCTTGAAGGGAAAACTTTAACGTACCTGGGTATAATCTATGACATACACAGGTACGCTGTCTTGATGGCGAAATTGCATTTTACCGATGAATACAACAAGGGATTTTTTTGCATAGGCCTATATATTCATTATCAATATAATAAATAATAATGAACAAGCACTGTTAGGCACTAAATGAAACGTGAGCGTGTAATATTTTTAATACAGAAGTGACTCTATTTTTTTGTATGGCGAGACAGCTTAACGTAAATTTATGCCTAAATTCATGCTTAACTCCATATTAAATTTAACCCTTTTTAGAAAGATATGCATAAATAATAGTTACTTTGTTTCAATTTTCACTTATTAGCAACATGGATATGTAATTAAACTGTATTAGTGCTACGTATCGTGATTAGTTAATATCTGGCAAGTTATTTTCTGTCTATATATCATTAACAGTCAAATTTAAGTGGAACCATATTTCTAAACATGAGACTATTTTTGTGTACTTTACTGTATAATCAAAGAATTCATACTACATCAACAATCCAAAATACATGTGCAAATTATATGCTCCAGGATATATTAATTTGATAATTTGAAGCAATTATTTTATTTATCTTTTTTTAAATCAAAGTGGAAGATATAGGCAAATAAGTCGGCCCTAATTACTACCTTAGTCTTTTTTGCATTTTTTTCTTTTTTAGCAATTAGTGTTGCTGAATAAGGCGTAATTCTTGTTGGTCTTGTAACAGTAGGAAACAGATAATTGGTCAGCATTGTGTCTAAAAAGTGTCCGGTTTCGTTGTGAGAAGCGTGGTTTATTAAATTTATATTATAGTCTCCTAGTAAGAAAATATGTTTGTTTTGTCTATTAACAATTGCCATAGTGTTCTGTATTTTGTCTGTAAAATGGTTAGGATTTTCACCAGGTGGTCTATATATTACTCCCATTATTGTATTTTTATTCTTGCTGCGTAATTCAATGAAAAGTGATTCTATGTCTGGATCATTGATGTGGCATAGGTCTTTTCTCACTGTATAAGGTATGTCTTTCCTTATAAGCAAGCCGACTCCACCACCAGATTTGTGTTTACGATTTATACATTCAAATTCATATCCAGGCAGGGAAATGGTTACTCCTGAATCATCTTGGAGCCATGTTTCTGATAAGGCAATAATTGAAGAACTTATAGTTAATGATTCTAAATATACATTTAAATAATCAAAATTAGCTTTTAGGCTACGAATATTAACATGGATCATAGACAGTGGTGTATTGAAATCAGTGTTACTGTACAAAGATGTGAACTGATCTTCATCATAGTAATTGCTTTTTGGTATTAAGTTTGGTGTATTAAAAAAATTTAAATCAGGATCTGCCATATTCGTGATATTATTGCTATCATCTGATTCAGTGCAAAAGAGATTTAAATTATAATCGCACAAGATAGAACCAATATTTGAAAAACGTGCAATATGTTTAAATTCTTCGTCATCTGGTATATTATTAAATGGGAAAATGGACTGTAGGCAAAGATGGCAAAACCATTCATTATCATCTGTAGCCAGGTCATTATAATCGTCAACAGATAACGGTGAGCATCTTAGGTGAATCCACCTATAACAGTTGTCACATCCTAGAGCCTTTTGGTTATGTTTAACAGGTTTCTCGCAAGCGGGACATGAGAATGTTATCATATGAATGATGTAGGTAAAGAAGGTGAGTAATTGCTAAAAAAGAAAAAAAAATGCAAAAAAGACTAAGGTAGTAATTAGGGCCGACTTATTTGCCTATATCTTCCACTTTGATTTAAAAAAAGATAAATAAAATAATTGCTTCAAATTATCAAATTAATATATCCTGGAGCATATAATTTGCACATGTATTTTAGATTGTTGATGTAGTATGAATTCTTTGATTATACAGTAAAGTACACAAAAATAGTCTCATGTTTAGAAATATGGTTCCACTTAAATTTGACTGTTAATGATATATAGACAGAAAATAACTTGCCAGATATTAACTAATCACGATACGTAGCACTAATACAGTTTAATTACATATCCATGTTGCTAATAAGTGAAAATTGAAACAAAGTAACTATTATTTATGCATATCTTTCTAAAAAGGGTTAAATTTAATATGGAGTTAAGCATGAATTTAGGCATAAATTTACGTTAAGCTGTCTCGCCATACAAAAAAATAGAGTCACTTCTGTATTAAAAATATTACACGCTCACGTTTCATTTAGTGTCTAACAGTGCTTGTTCATTATTATTTATTATATTGATAATGAATATATAGGCCTATGCAAAAAAATCCCTTGTTGTATTCATCGGTAAAATGCAATTTCGCCATCAAGGCAGCGTACCTGTGTATGTCATAGATTATACCCAGGTACGTTAAAGTTTTCCCTTCAAGGTAATGCCTGGTAATCTGTAATCGGTTTCTGTAAACAGGTTAATATATTAAATACTTGATACGTGACAAAATGCCGTCCGCAACCATTTAATATGGTTAATAACAATACCACCCAATCGACAAGTAGCATTGGTTTTTTGAGACAGATTTTTGATTATTGTCTATGTATCAACAGTAATGGAAAAAAGGAGACCACCTCGTCATACCCTATTACTAGTCTCGAAAGAACTGAACTTAAGAGTTCTGCCACAACACAAGCTAAGCTAATGTACTGACAAAAGTATGAAAATTTTAGTAAATTAATGATTGAAGTTAGAATACCCTTGTCTTCACTTTGTTAAAAGAAGTGCGTTGGTGAACATTTCCAAATGCGTTACTTACACTTACAAAACACTCAAATACTCTGTATTTCATGTTTCCTGTATTTTCCCCACATTTCTTTAAGCAGGTGCAGTAAATAAGGATGTCAGTACGTTTCTTACATATAATATGTATCGCCCAAACTTGTATTATTTGCACTAATACTATACAATGTTTCCTAGAATGCAATTCGCAAAAATCAAAGTTTACTACAGTGACTTGAGCTACCAGGTGATAGAAACGGAACCCAAATACACTGTAAGCAATTTTTTCAGAATTATTGAATTATTATCTTGTGCAACTTAAAGAAATCACATTAGCAGTTTTGATATCAGTAATCTTTAAGCTTCTGTTTTCTTATTATGCTTTGTAAGTAATTTTAGTGCAGCTTAAAGCAAATTAGTTTCGCTGTTGAGATATCAGTAAACTCTCATCTTCTGTTTGCTTATATACTACAAAGCTTAGCTTCAAATAATCGACGTTGACACTGAAAAAGCAAGATGTTTATGTGTGCAAAACCATTTTTGGAATATTATTTTATCTGCATTTTATTCTAAAACTGCAAGTACAGACAGTAGGTGTTCTTTCACATACTGCAAATTAAAGCAAATCAATTGTGGAATCATGATACACATGAAAACTGAAACATTAAATATATACAATGTCGAGGATTATCAATCCTCGTTGACAGCGTAAACCCACTACAATGAAAAATTTTGATACCACACTCGAAAGAAGGAAAACTTGAAAAGTTGCAACACAGCTTGGATTTGAACCAAAGACTTTCAGGTTACAAGCCGATTCATAACCACTAGGCATTGTAGACCACTTTTTCTCCCGGCGATTGATTATAACAATCCAAAGTTCATCCTGCTAGTCAACTATTTCCACGGAATTTAGTGATTATTTTTAATAAATCATTTATGAATATTAATAAATCAATTTTGATTATTCATAAATCAATTGTGATTATTCATAAATCAATTTTGATTATTCATAAATCATAATTCATTTTTAATATTAATAAATCTATTTTGCATATTCATAATTGATTTATTAATATTCAAAAAGAAGCATTAATACCTTGGCATTCCATACATCATTTCACATTCCATACATTAGCATTTCCAACATTAGATTGCCCACACTAGTAATCAGATGATTTTTACTTGATTAATTTTGAGCTTGAACTTTGCTCGGGTGTTATATTACATTAATATATAATAAATATTTGAATAATATTTATATATATTTTATAATAATATATGTTTATAATAAATTTTGAACGTAAAATTTATCAAATTAAAATTCTCTAATTAGTCCGAAATCACTGTAGTGTGTAAAGCTGAAGAACTGCAACGGAAATCATAATCACCGGGAAACACGGTGGCCTAGTTGTTACGGCGCCGGCGTTGTAAGCCGAAAGTTTCTGGTTCAAATCCAAGCTGTGCTACAATTTTTCACATTTCCCGACTTTCGAATTTGGTATCAAAGTTTAATTAATTCATCATGATAATCTTGACATTTAGATGATAAATTATTGATAAGTCCTCGTTATCTACAATTCTCAATCTGCATTGTGATTTTTCAGGGTTTTAGCCTGCTCTCCGAACTCGGTGGAACATTTGGATTGTATATCGGTTGTTCTTTACTGACATTTGTCGAGTTCTTTCAATTCATTTCTGCTTCCATCTATAGCCTGTATAAGCGGCCCACGCGAATACAAAATCTGGAGAAGACGAACATACCAACAGGACCGCAAGAATGAGCAAGTTTTTGAATGGACAGTTAACTACAAGAACTTGTAGCTTTTCAGATCAGATAGCACTAAGATGTAATTTAATAGCATACCTAGCTATATTAATTCGCATTTAATAACTTTCTTAGGTTACGAAACCTTTGTGAATTCCATCGTAAGCCTAAGAATATTGTTATGAACGATCTTGCGAATAAAACAGTACGTAGGCTTCCGTACCGCATTCACAAACCTCGTCTCTAGCAAATTCAATACGAGTCATCAACTCACTAAAATTTCTCTGTCCAGTCAATAATCTCACTGCAGCTACTTCTCTCTTCTTCCGTATGTTTCTATTTTTAAAGAAGAGACTCGTTTAAATTTTTGTGGATCATATTGTCTACAGTTTCCTAGCGTAGCTGAGCATTGATTTTTAGTTTATTACTACTCCATTTCATATTTAAATTTTGGTGATACTGAAACACCCTGTGATGTACAGACCTGGCTCAATACTAATTTCTTACATATTGTATGGTCGTTTGTAGATCACAAGAAATTGGGATACATTTAGAAAGTCAAAATGTGATTTTCTCAAACAGAACAGAACAGAATTGAAATGTTATTGAAGCTGATGTCGTTTACTAGAAGGAAAAATAAACTACTTAAAACACAATTAAAACGTCTACGCAAGTTTACGTTGCAAAATTAAAATGCATTAGTTTAAATCACCTAGATCACATATTATGATTTTGATAACTTTTTTACTGATTCACAACTGTCAATGTTTACACTACGTTAGAAGTGTGTGCATTATTGATCATTGGTGGGTGCGTCGCATTAGCAATTGATAGCCCAGGGTCAGGTGGAGCCACTTGAACAGACTGATGTCTCGTGTTCCGAAAGAAAGATAAAAAAACTGAAAGCAGTCATGTCAATCAATCAAAAACTCAATTAGTGAACTTTGCCCCATATTTAATTATGCATTATGTTAAAATTTGGCCATAGTTTAGGCTCTTTTTCCCCATCTAAAGACAAAATACCCACAATCTTACAGTCTAGTATTGCTTATAGATTTCAGTGTAGCAGCTGCAATGCTGCTTATCACGGCAAAACGTCCAGACACTTTAAAGTAAGAATATATATATTTCTGGACGTTTCGTCTAGAGCTGGCAAGAAATTAAAATGTCTTCCTCGATTTCTAGCATTCATGATCATATTTGTGTCTGTGGCCACAAATCTGATTTTAATAGTTTCGGAAGTATGGCCAAAGCTACAAATAACTGGGACCTATTAATAAAAGAAGGTTTATGTATGTACCCTAATAAACCTTCTCTTAATGTGTAAAGCAATTTAATTCCCAATTTTTGCACCGTAGATTCTATCTATAAAACTGGTTGCTTACTTGTGTAGTCATCACTAAAGGTGACTGCAGGCTGCAGTTGAAACGCTTGGAAACATGTTTTTTAACCTTTCTTTTAATTCATAGCTTTAATGAAAGTCGTTTTGTTTTCATAAAACTATAAAATTTCCTCAGAAACCTCCACGAAGCGCAAATGACACATTTTTGGGCCTGGTATTCTACCAACCTTTGCGAAAATCGTATCTTATAATCTTATAATCTGCCCAACTTCTTCACAAAGAGGGTACAAAATAAAGAAAAACTGCAATTTGTTAAAAATGTTTGATCGTGAAAGAGGGGAGCTAAACTGATGCTTAAATTGTGCACAAATTCAAAAACCCAAGTTTTGCTTTCGGACCCAAATAAACATGAAATTATTGTCGTAGTGTTTATCTGAAGAAAACCAAGACCTTGTGGTTGAAATATGCGAATAATTATTACAAAGTTTTACATTAATACATTTACATTTGTTATATAACTGTAATTGTATGTTACTAATACAAGTGATTGTCCTGCCACATTTACTAGCTATGTCTTAGTAATAAAAATACGTGATATGATATAAAAAGTGCACAGTGATATGCTTAAAAAAGTGCAAAGTGGATTTCACATGATAAACATTATAATATAACGTACTACGTAATCATGTGTTTACATAGAGGCTACGGAAAATCCTTGATAAAGAGTCTCCAGAAGACAACATAGCGCTAGGTAACTCAATTCAATACCGATTGCAAAGATATTCGCACTCGTATAATAACAAATACGCTCTTTGACTTTACGGCTGCTTGTGAAAAACAGAATTAGCTGCCAATGTGTCGTTGTAACGAGTCTATATAAATTCTCATAGTGAATTAGTAACATTAATGCGAAGATCACTATCACCTTTCTTTCATTCACTCATTTCTGCCACCCTAACAAGCCAAGCTTTCAAGGTGTCATGCAGCAACCCTTTATTTGGTTAATTTGACTTCATCAACGTTTTTTTACCTATACTGTTTCTTTTTTTCAATAATATTGTATGTTGATGTATTCTATATGTATTGCTGGAGTGAAATAAATTGACTGATTGATTGATTGATTGATTGATACTAATTCCTCATAAAGATGAAATACGCCATTATAGGGCAAATTTCTGGTATTGACGACACATCTATGCTTCCGCAACGCAAGTTAAGTGATAATTATGTACATTAACAGAAGCTGTTATTCAAGATAATTTCACAGTAAAACTTTCTCCGGAGAAAATGTATAACGGCGGGTTCAGACTAGAGAGTTCTCTCTGAGAGTAAACTCGTTTAGTGAGAACGACTTTGCAAGTTCTCTCGCAAATAATTGCAAACTTTCCGAGAGCTGCTGTGAGTTAACTTGCGCAAGAACTAGCGAGAAACTCTCTAGTCTGAATGCACAGTAAGATAAAATTATGCTACTCGATTAAGAATTAAAGTGCTGGGCTGCAATGATATTGTGAATAGTACTTCCTCGACATCACGGAGAGTAACCAAATGATAAGGTAATTAAGTAACAATAATTCGCAAGATGATTTTTCGCTGTTGCACGGTTATACATGTACAACCATTTTATGAACGACCACCATTTTTTGATAAAATTCACGCAGTTCAAAGGTATTTTACCAGACGTTTGTACTATAGATGTAACATTACTTATTTGTCATATCCGTTACGATTGAACTTTTTAAATCTTACTTCATTAAAGTTACATAAAGATTTAGTATTGTGTTATCAAGTCAGACATAAAGACATAGATATAGACAGAGACATTTTTTACATTAGCGACGTGTAATCGGACAACAATCAGCTTAAATTGTATATTAGGTGATTTGCTAAAAACATTGGTCATTTTTTTCTAATAGAGTTGTTCCGATTTGGAATAGTTTACCAGAATTTGTAAATGATGCACAAATATTTCTAACGCGATCAATAGTGAATAATCAAATACTTTTGTTCCAATGTTCCGTAAACGAAGTTGCAGTACCGCAGCCCCTACGTGACGAAAGGAAACTTTGCTTGTGAATATGTGTTGTAAATAGTTATATATTATTTAAATTCGGTACAACTATGCACTGAACGAAAGCCGCTATGAGTGCATCCTGAATTGTAATTCATTCTGTCCATCTAACCATAAACAAAATGTTAATAAAACCACCAGAAATGTTGCTAAACAACTTGGGGGAACAGGTTAACTAGTTATTGATTTTTCCTAGTTAGCTCTCCAATTTGGTTAGCATTAAGTTAGTTAGCACCTGCTCGCATTAAGCAACATTTATTATGAATATAGCACAGGCTTCGTCAAAAGCCATTTCAATAATGACAGTCGTTTCTATGACGTTATCTCCATTAATTTTGTCGCACGCAAGCCCATCGCGAACTACTCAATTAATGCACACAGATGTGTATAGCGTTTTCTGAATAGGTAGATAACAATCGTATTTATACCGGTAATTGCAGTAACTAAGCGATTGTCTGATGTTGTTATACCTAAAAACAACGAAGCTTCAAGGAATCACGTGGGACGAAGCTATGTAAAACCAGGAAACGCAAAAGAGTTAAACGTTATCGGAATACTTCTGCAAGCGCCACTATTTTTTTCTGTCTTCATGATAATTTCTAAAGTTCAAGAATGCTTTCGCTCAAAGATTTCGCTGAACAGACTAGCGCGCACGGTGTAAAAAACATTTTTACTTCGAGATTTATGCTTCTTAAGTTGTTATGGATCTGCTTATTTCTGGGCGGAGTCTCTGTGGCAATTTTCCAAACAGTTGAGCTTATTACCAGGTATGTAATACTTGTTAATACAGTTACAAGATTGCGCTCAAGTATATGAATTGTTAAGGAATAAGGTTGTCAAGTGTGGATTAGGCCTATTAGGCCAATTAAGCCCACAAGTTTAAACTGTGGGCTATTAAGCGTTGTAATAAAATGTGATTTATAATTGGGGAGCTGATTGTGAGTCAATTACGCCTACTAACACTGCATTTAATCGTGCATCATAGGAATTGCTGTTATAGATGGAGTGTAGTATTGTGCTTAAATGCAAACTATCAAGTTTGTAGCTATTTTACTGGATTATGATCAGCCATTGCCAGGAATACTTTTTCTATTGCAAAGGATCCAATGTGTAATGCAAACACCCTCCATTCCCGAGTCACCCGGAACCATTGCCGAATACAGTCCATTGATGTTCGCTTGTTGATGCGAGTACTGTCCTGTTAATACATTTACATTTCGGAAAGCCTAGACAAAAAACTAGTACAAATCACTAGCTCAGGAAAAAAATTTACGTTGCTTGTATGAACAGTCTCAATAAACTTGTAGTCTTCTGGTCAACTGATGCAGATGTGCTAACGTCATGGTAACTCCTTGGGGTTTTACGCAAATAACTGAAATTGGTAAAAATTTCTTTTATATAATTATAACTTTTTAAAGGGATTACGTTTACTAAGTGAACTTCTTTGATTGCCATATTAGACCATATTGCCACACTTAGTTTATTGACTACACTTTGCCTGTGGCTGTGACTATGCAACGTGCGGGTTATTAATTAGGACTATAGGGAGCTAATCAAAGTAGTATGTCTAATCATTTTATGGCGTTACAAACAATACGAATTTGCGTATAAGCGTAGATCCCCAACAAAAGATACTTGGATTCATTGATAAAGCTGGATGTAACGTTTTTATATGGACTGCGGTTAGACGTGAATTGCCAGTTTAAATACGTGAAAGAGCCAGCCTCTAGGATTTGAAATGTTGTTTACGTTTATTATGTTATTATGTAGATTTTGCTTGTTGTTAAACTAATTGTTTGCTGGCTGTTGTGGTTTTGCCTGAATCTAATATATAAGGTACTATTTTTATGTTTTTGCAGTTTCTTTATGCGAGAACCTCTTTTCAAGTCATTTCCACTTGTATTCTGACAATTTGAATTTCACTCCTGTGAATGTGTAATCATATAATTTATTCTACGCCTTGGCTGGTAGTGTCATAACTGTACTGATTATTTGTTTTGGCTTGATTTATAATATAGAAAATGCTTTCGGAACGATCGTCAACGCTAATAAAGAGAGCATGTTACCAGATTAACTTGTACTATAGTTGTAGATTAACATATTAGTCTGGTGTGTCAAATATGTGGTTAGATGTCTATGATATCTTGTCATTAAATATAACCCCAACAGGCATTGAAGTTTTTTAACGTATAATTAT
Source organism: Tubiluchus corallicola (assembly GCA_030141605.1). NCBI lineage: Eukaryota > Metazoa > Priapulida > Priapulimorpha > Priapulimorphida > Tubiluchidae > Tubiluchus > Tubiluchus corallicola. Next base: position 172,461 of record JAQGDQ010000383.1, on the reverse strand, counting down.
GATTACACGAAAAAATCATAGATATTATTGAACAAAAGAAACTTGTAAATTGAAAAAACTTACATTTTTCTAGCGAATTTCGAATGCAAGTATTGCCTTAAAGATCGCCATGTTCTGAGCATTTGGCGCGAGTGAGTGAGAATGACGTACGAGGTACAGGAGTTACTGATGTTTGTTTACCGCCGATCTTTGGTGACCTCGTGATTGCACTCATTACGTCATTCGTCTTGTGCAACGAAAAAATGGAAGACATTCAAATTTATTACTGCTAACAACGAAGTGATAGAAAATCAAAAGAAGCAACCTTTATAGTAATTTTATCATAAAATAAATTGAATATTCGTAATGAGAATAGGATTTCAAATTATAAAAGCTTATAATTACAGTAAGTGCGTGCTTAGTTTGACTTAAATTTTCTTTCACCATTCCAGGTTCTTTCAGTTTCCAACTACAGTGACAACCAAGTTATTACATGAGAGCATACAATTTCCTGCAGTAACAGTTTGCAACAAAAACGCTATTCTACTAGAGAAGCTAAAACAAGAGTATGGCTTTAATGCCGCGTGGTTTTTACCCGAAAGTGTTTCCAGCGAAGAATTAATTGAATATTTAGAGGTAAATCATATTTATCACTTGTAGGTTCCGTGACATTCCAAGTCTAAGGTCCCAATGCGGTCATGCAGTGCCATCTGTTGTCCGTCGTGCGTCGTCCGTTGTAGACAATTTGAGTTAAAGCCTGTTATACCCAAACCACTTGGAGGTACCTTGAAATTTTTGGTGTGAGGTAACTTTGGGACAAGATGGTGGTCAAGATCAAAGTCAGTCACAAGTGCACATCCAGAACAGTGATAAACCAGTAGAAATCTCCACAGCCTTACCAGCAAATAAAGTGGTCGGTCACCTACTGACAGCACAACACAGACAAAAAGAGTTTTATCCCCTTCCAAGGGAGCTAAGGAGGGAGGAAGGATCCAGGATATTAGGTATAGTGGGAGAATCCATCAGTTCAGCACGAGGAACTAGAATGACGTGTCACCTACTGGCGATCCAACATTGACAAAATGATTTTGATCCTTCCAGGGAGAGGGCGGATCAATGATTCGAACAATTGCAACTATTGATTGAGCGACAATTTTCGGGCATAGACCAGAAATGACTCTCCCTTCCCAGAAGGGGAAAGGATGAACAAGGATATAGGCTATAGTATAATGGGAGAATGTGAGTTAGCTAAACGTGAAAAATTTACAATGACCTAATAACAAAAATACTTTTCCCCTCCATCATGGGAAAGGCGGATCTAGGGCTTGAACACTTGCAATTATAGTGTTATTGTGTTTATGCAAGGAGTATGAATTCACAGCATGAAAAATTAATGCTTGATGCCAGATTTTTGACAATAATCCACCTATAAAGATGGCAGTCTGAATTTTCTCGAGTTCCGAATATTGTGTGCCCTTGGAATACTTTCCTCAATCAAAACGTTTAATATGTGAATAGGTTTTTGACATTAAACACAGAAATATTGTGTTTAATTTCTTTTTTTCTTTGATGCAAGAGGGTAAGCTTTAATTCAGTAATCTTAATATCAATATCCTATAGCAGATAAGCGCTAAACATTGCAGCGTATTATTATTGCTCTTCCGACACTTTATTAATCGCACGAAAACGTTGAATGCACTTGTAGTCTCAAAATAGTTATTTTTATTTCTTACAGAAGCTTTCACCCTAGCGGGCCTCATATGTATAGACCGTGCTGCTAACCTCAAAAATCTACTAAACTCAGGTTAGTAGCACGGTCTGTGCAGCTGATGAAGCCCGTTAGGGTGAAAGCTTCTGCAAGAAATAAAAATATCTATTTTGAGACAACAAGGGCATTCAACGTTTTTTTACGATTAATAAAGTGTCGGAACTTCAGTAGACAGTGAGATAAAATTAACTGGGTAATTTGGCCTGATTAGTTGTAACTGCAAGCCTGCTCCTTTGTTGATTACAGTTAGATAACTCTAGAAATTGTCATTCATTTAGGATATTGACGACTTTTACGAATTTGAATATTATGAGAGCGACTACGAAGGATTTACATCTCTGCTGGCTGGAGACGCTAGTAGCAAACAACAACTGGATGCGTTCATGAGCAGAATTCATCTACTAAATCTCACTGCAGCAGAAAAAAAATATCTAGGTTCATCATATGAGGAGACGATTTTAGAATGCAATTGGAGAGGCCGTCCATGTGATTTCAACAAGTATTGTAAATTACATTTAAGTTTAACAAGAAATCGGCTGCAGTATTTCAGAACCGTGGTTTTTATCATGTTAATCATTGCTTTTGTCGTCATTGTCATCGTATTCCTAATCGCTATCGCGTTAATCACAAAATTTATCACTGCATCTATATTTATTTCACTGTTACCTTCTGCTGATTAATGTGATCATCATAAATTATCATACGTCACAACTTGAATTTGAAATGATTTCTGATGTTAATTGAACAGTGCAATCAAAACAATATGATACTAAAGTCTTTGACTAATTAGTAATCAGAAACTGTAATTATCAAAACTAATGAATTTAAATTTAACTTTAAATATTTATACGTAGGCATTTTTACTATTTTTACGATCCTGTGCTTGGAAATTGTTTCACGTTTAACTCTGGCTTTAAGAACGGATCCAACATAGAGATTTCGAAGCAGGCTGGCGATTTGCAAGGTATGTATGGCTTATGTTAAATCTTTAGCCAGTTTTCTCCATTACTACTAATTAGGTTGTGAAGAGACCATAGTTGGCTACATGCCTACTCATATATCTTCTTGGCAATTTTTTCATCGTCAAATGCCAATTGAACAGGCAACAGACAATTTCAGTTTAACAAGAAACCTGCCCTCAAGAGAGCAGCTGCAGCAGTAGCTAATCCACAAACCCAGGAGACACTGTAAATTCTGTGGCCTCCGAGTGCCAATACCATTGTAGAAATCTCTTTAAAAATTGTTGTAAAAATTATTTTCTTCATAATTATCGTCATACGCAATTTACGTCTTCAGACATTGGACAAGCAGAATTGTAAAATAAACTCAGCAGTTAATCCAGCAAAAGCTAGACTCTACTGTGCCAGAGGCTTGTCAGCACTACTTAAAAAAACAAAAGAAAAAGTAAGTCAAAATCAATAGGAGCAATCTTTGCCATAAATTACTACAAATCAATGTGAGCAATCACTACAGCAACTTTTTTTTGTAAACATTTTTTCGATAAATGCTGATTGCCTTGCCTCAGGCGGCAAAATTTACAGGAGTGCAGTTTAACAGGAAAAACAAATCTATCAGAAAATATACGTAACATCTCTACAATCGTGGCTGTTTAAATGCTCATTTAACTGAGAGAAACCCACCCTTAGTCGTGTATGGTGAATAGAATTAGGAAGTGAACCGTATGAGTAATATTTAGGTTTATTAATAAAATTCAAGTGTTTTTTCAAAGAACTAACAAAATTTATTTACATAAATTAACTCCTCCTTCTACCACATAAAAACAGGGGATCAATACAACATAATCATTAACCTTTATATTGAAAGGTCTCAATTTCTGAATTTGGTACAGGACCTGATACTTTGAAAAGAAGTAATCATAGTAACTGTTTGGTTTTATGGTGACAAACAAACAAAGTCATCAAGTACTGCTTAGTATAATATTTTATTGTTCGTGCACCATCATCACAGCACATGCCCCTTCGTCATTTTTCTTCTTATTTGACATGCATTGAGACGACATTTCCCAAAATTATACATTTTATCTGGAATAAAATGCAAATTCTTCTAATAAACTACTGTAATTGATTTTTTATCAAAATGTCAATTACCATTAGGTGAAATTAATCCGAGACTTTCAGTATATAACTAAATAAAATTAAACAAAATATACATACATCTTTGGCATCAAGTCGTGAGTTACACAGAAAACACGTCATCACTGCTTTGAACACATTGAAACTTGAATGACAGGTATTTAAAACTAGGTCGCTAATATTGAAGCCAGATTTCACCACGTTACTTGCAAGTAAGAACAGGCTATTTTGGTTATTTAACAAACAAAAATCCTTGACAGTAACACATACTGCATACCATGCATTGCAAAGAGATTTACATAATTAAGAGACCTGATAATCTTCACTCCAGTCTCCATAACAAAGCTGCACAGTGGCAGCAGAAACAAGTCCGTTTGTTAAACGATTTCTTTAAATAAATGATTTTGCCCAAATACCTCTCCGTGACAGCTAAATGAGTTGTCTGTGTTATTATAATACCGTTGATTGCAAAAGAATGCCAAAATGTCCTTCACATGGCGTTTTCGCTGACTGGTAAGATACAGAGCTTTCCATTGTTTCCAGTACTCCTTTAGCATATTTTCACCCTTTTTCCAAAAGTTGCTATACCATAAGTTTCTCCTCTTAAATAGATTCATCATTTGTACAGTCTGTAAGTCAGGAATAGATGCGATTAGATGCGAGCACCTGGTGATTAAGCAAATGAGGTGTTAGCGGTAACATAGAATTACTACTATGTTCAGCGTTATGTCAGAGGGCTGCTATTACGACACTAGACCTCAATAAGTAGCATATCATTAAGTTAAAAGGCCCTTTCTACAAGACTGACATGTAATTTGAATGCACATGCCTCCCAAGGAGGGACTCGGGAAGACTTTCCAGGTTACTCCATCTGTCAGCAAATTTAAACACGTCTGCACGAATTAGCTCTTTGCAACTATTTTTTAACAAAACACCAATGTGGTTTTAGAAAAAAACATAACTGTGAAACTGCACTGATATCACTCACAGATGAATGGCTGAATAATATAGATAACAGTAAATTTACAGGTCTCCTCTACTTAGACCTGAAGAAAGCGTTTGATATCCTTGATCACGAGATTGTGATAGAAAAACTTAGATTAAATGTTATGGCATACGGGGCACTGCCTTAAATTGGTTCCGCTTCTATTTGTCAAATAGTCCCCAGTGCGCCCAACTTAGGAGCAACAATCTGAATTATATAATTATCGAAACTGGTATGCCACACGGATCTATATTGGGGGCTATAATTTTCCTGTTACAGATAAACGACTTGCCGAATAGTTTCAAAGAATATTCATTAGAAATGTATGCCATGACAGCACAGTCTATGTAGGTGATGCAGACTTAAAAATTATTGAGCAAAAAGTCCAACCCGACGCTAACGATATTTGTAAATAGATAATCCATAATAAAATGAAATTAAATGTCAGTAAAATCAAAAGTATGGTTACGAAGGCGAAATGCCCTTTATTTTCGATCCCCCCCTCTACATTGTGATGGTTTTATCCATTACGAAGCCATTGCATATCAGCGTTGCATAGCAGCTATAAGTAGCTGGTATGGAATGGCCCCGTCGGTTCAGTGGGCTGACGCGCAGGTGCGTCTTCCATCACAACACCTGTTCCGCAATGATAACTGGCATGGAGCACAATGGATTAGACGTCTGGCGTGTTACTTAATTCAGTAATTTTACTCTTACTACCTGTTGTTTTACGTTTTCTTCTCAACTATGCGACAATCGGCGTATCAGCACCATCCGCTCATCCTTACAGTATGATATGTAGTGCGGAAAAACTTGCATGCAGCGAAAAGAGAAACATAGATCGTTATTGAAGATTAAACTGTAGAACAGGAACAACCGCAAATATTTACTGGCGTTATAATTGATCAACACCTGACATGGCACCAGAATTTAACAAAACTACAGTTTTAGGCCATAGGGCACTCCGCAAAATCCAACGAAAATTTCGAAGAAAGCATGTAACTTACAATAACAGACTAGCAAGTGCGGTTAACTACTTGTTTCCAAACCACGAGCTGATTACAAAAATGCTTCGCTGGATTATCCTGGGGCTGTTTTGTACAATAATTTAGACGAAGAATTAAGATTTACCGTAACTTATAGTGAACTAAAAACGAGACTGCTCCAAAAAAATTACAACAGTAACGGGTGCTTTTGATTTTTCTCCATTAACTTACCTGCCTGATTTTATGTTAATAAAATTAATTTTACCAAACACTACTCTTATCTTTATGTTTAGAATATATATCATTTACATGAATATATATAATAACTTTTTATGCGTATAAAATTTTCTATTTTATCTGTAACTTTTACGTAAACCTAAGGGTTTTAACAATATTAATTTAATTTAAAACAAGCATGATTTTATTGGGGCTAAAAATTTTATAGTAAATAATTGTGCATATGTTTCACGGTTGTCATTAATATATCTGTCTAACATATACTGCTTCTTACCTACTAACAATCATGGACCATTATGGAAATAATAGCTTTTAAAACTATTTGTAATGTATCCATGTAAAAGATAAATTCTTATTCTTATTAGCCAGAGAACAAGGACTCATTCTGCTGTTTTACACAAGATGTACTTTGAACGATAGAGTTTGCCCGGAACCAGAAAAAAATTTTACTTTAACCTAGATTTTAGTTGTATATTTCTTTCACCAAAAGGTGCTCAAAATGGTTCGTCGAAAGAAATATAGGCCTTCCCGTGCTGTACTTGTTTTATTACCAGTTTATCCGTTAAACTGACAAGAATAATTAAATTGAGATTATTAATCATTTCAACGTTTTTATTTATATAGGTCTAAAGTTGACGCTGTTTTTAAATCAACAAAATTACATTGGTCAAATTGCTAATGCAGCTGGATTTCGAATCGTGGTTCATGACCAAAGGAACACGCCTTTTCCGATACAAGAGGGAATAGATGTTGCACCCAACTTTGAAACATCCATTGCAGTAAAAGTGGTAATAGCCAAAAACCATATCAGAAACATTTATTAACTACTATGGAAAACTTCGGATTCTAAAGGAAGCAAATAAAATTAATTTAACTCGTTGTAATTAGTTATAAGGATTAACTAGAGCCTATTGTGACCGCTGAGGACAGACAAGCGGTTATGGCGTCTGCCTGGTAAGCAAACGGTATTTCATTCAAATCTAGGCAATGCAAAAACCTTATCACGATAAGGTTCGCACACTGCTTTTCAAGTAAGTTTGGCTTCAAAAATTTCAATTTATTAAGGATTCGTTCCATAGTCATTTTATATTGCTATTGTAAAATCTTTATTACCACTTGCTTGTTTGTTCAACTGTATAGTAATGAAATGAATAACTAAATCATTTAATATAATAGTTTAATATTTTATTTGATTAATATAAAGTTTGTCAAACAAGCACGTGATAAGTTGAATATCTCACATGTGTAGTATTCACTGGCGTAATAATTGTAAACATCAGTGGAGCTGCATTAGGCAAAGGAGGGTATAGTTCTTTCTTCCCTGTCCCTTTGAAAGCTTTGGCATCTGTGACGGCAAATGAGGCACTGCACGTAAAAAACGTGACGGTTTTGATGAAATATTTCAAGTACTCACACTCCCAATTACATTGACGCTATAGGATTATTGCGCGCGTTCACATTTGCGAGTTTTCTTGCAAGACCTACTAACGTATAGCGTATATAGTCAAGTCAAATTACTATTCACATAGAGGATAATCACAAGGATGATCACGTTAGACAGTCACAATTGAACCACGTATAATATCACCAGGAGTATGATACTGTTTGGTGAACTGAGGAACAGAATACAGAAGAGAAAAACTGTATACACCTAACATGAAAACGGAACAGACTACAATAATGCTATAAGAAACCACACGTCTTTGGCATAATGGTTCAAGCATATAAACTCGTACAACAAAGCAACATATATACGTATAAACAGTCTTGATATCATATAATTATTGTAACTAATCAGTCAGGCTTGTCAGCAAACAACGATCTTCTGGACCAGTCAAGCAGCAGTTTTTATAACTTCTGCATCTTGTGACGAATTTAAAAACACAAACTTTTTATTAGGAGACATATACTGCACGTTAGTACAAAAATCAGAAAGATTACCAAAACGTTTTTCTGTTAATTGAGCAAGCAATGCGCATTCAGTAATTACATCTAATTCAGCCTCTACTTTATTCAAACAATTTTTACATACTCGTATTATACGGTTATTTTTAATCGGCTTATGATATCTACCGATTTCAATTGCAAATTTACGAGCGCTAATAAGAGGTCTTGTTAAAGTAGTTTCGACATGCTTTGGGATACCAATGAACAAATAATTTTCCGTTCTTACAGTATGAATGTCAGTAAGAATATCACCAACAGTAAACACTAACATTTCTATCATAAGTGGAAAGTACTGTATGAAGACTAAAAATTTCAAGCTTTGTTGTCAGTTCAAAAACAGTTCAGGTATTGCCGAGGTCAACTAAATGGTTAAAATAAAAAACGTTGCACTACAATATCACAGCAACTTACTATAACGCTTCTTACTAAATAAAATATGGGTATGGGGTCGAATTGACTGTTTTATTTTGTCAATGTAGGTGCCATATTGCTATTTATCATTCCATTTTATTGAGTTCCAACTGACAGAGCAAACTAAAAGAATCCCATTTTGCAAACTGAACCATACCAGTAAGAATGAAATTTCAACAAAATTTTCAGACTGAACTGAAGAGAGTTATACCTCCGCACGGAAACTGTACGAAAGTTGAAGAAGCAAAAGAAAAAATTTCCAAATATTTTCCAAATGACAGTTACAGTTTAAAGGTAAAGCACTTTTTGAATTCAGAAAATTTGATCGTTTTAAATCAGTGGAAAAAGCGACATATCTGGGCCCATAAAATTTAGACGGCAATGAAGAATTCTAAAAGAAAATAGGCCATCCTAGTTGATGACCTGCCGTCTGCCAGATTCATTTTCTTTTTAATTCTGTTCATGGCGTTAAGAGTTTGATGCTGCTGCTTCGCAATGATATGACATTGAAGCAGATCATGTTTGTGTCTGTTCAGATACCGTATTTAAAACTTTACAGCATTCATTCAGTAATTCATTCAGAGAACGTACTCATATTATGGATAATTGCATTATGCATTATGCAATGACCCATACATCGTTACTTAAATAATAATCATGATGTTATTAATGTTTTAAGGCTTGTGGGGTGAGCTGCAGTATAGAGGAAATGGCAAAAACGTGTGGATGTATTCATTATTCTTACGCATTTTTAAGCGTCTTACAGTATCACACCGTGTGCACAAACGCTGGTATGTACCTTGTGCAGTTAACTTTCTAAATATCTTTTAAACGTGTTAATATTCTGAAATAGGTCCAAGAATTCCTTGAAATCTTTAAAATGAATTTACTGGATGCAACAAGATAGGCCGAACTTTTCCACAACAAAAATGCCGCCATTTTCACTTCGCTTAACAATCCGCATTATGGCACTGATATTTTGATCATGAACCCACAATAATAAGCGTTTGAAATTAATTATTATCTTATTTGTACATATACGTTAATATTATCTAATAATTTAGTATTTTTTTGAAAACTGAGAAATATGCAATTAAAAGTGACAAATATGGCTGGTCTAAAATTTTCTATATGACCGAACGCAGAAATAAAGGTATGTATTAAGTGGCGTTTCCGTAGCATCCTGATGCGCATGCGTTTTGGTGGTGCGTTATATTGTTTTTCAAATTGATTTTTTCTGGATCTGTTCCGCAGGTGGAAACGCATATCCGGATGCTACGTAAACGCTACTTAAATTTCGAAATGATTCAGAGCAGGTGGGTTAAAAATATAATTAAGATTTTGCTATAGAAATTTTTTTTCACAATTTTGCTATAGCAAAATCTTACTGTTTATCATTCAGTTATTATTTATTTATTCTCCGCCACTTTAACGCTTAATAGCTCTTAAGCCTTGCAAGCTAGGGTCACCAAACTCACAGGGTTGGTAGCCCTGGGTGGGGGACGTAGAGCAGTGTGGCAACCCGTGACCACTGGCCAACGGGGAAAGGGCAGTGGGTATTGGTCAATTTTTCCTTTAGGTCGCATCTCCTCCTACGGCTTTCGGTTTTTTCCAATTTTTTTCACAAGTATTTGGGCACCGTGGGAAAGATGGTCCCCCAATTGCAGACCTTTTACATGCTGAGAGCTGGGGACTGACAACTCACAGCGTGCACTTTCTGGGCAAAGTTATATACGTATACATGTAACCGGAGTGGCCAGGTCAAAGGTCACGGAGCGGGCGGGTCTTTATTTATTTTTCTTTATGATCCCTCTGTTCCCATAGTTTTTGAGCTAGGGCCACAATATTTGGTATGTTGCTAGGTGTTGCGGCCTTGCACATCACAAAATATGGGATGTGCGCGTATGGCAAAATTTTCCGCTAGGGGCAAAAACCGAAAAACGGGGGTCAGGAACAGAAGCGCACTAAGTGTTGAGCAATGGTAACTTGTGGCATACCAAATGAAAGGTCTCGATGACACGGATCGAACGGCATAGCTTACAATGACAATAGTTAACCCGCGACCCCGCTAGGGAGCAAAATAGGGGTAGCGGAAAGAAATGCCTTTCATTGTCAACTGGAAATAGCTTGTAGTATATCAAATGAAAGGTCTCAGTGTGACAAATTGAATGGTAATAATTACTCAGCTATTGGTTGATCTCTGACCCAACTAGGGGACAAAAACCGAAGAATGGGTGTCAGGAACTGAAGTGCATCGAGTGTTGAGCAATGGTACCTTGTAGCACATCAAATGAAAGGTCTCGATGAGGCGGATCGAGTGGCATAGGTTACAATGTGCATAGCTAATCTGCGAACCCGCCATGGGGCAAACACACAGAAAATGGGGGTCCGGAACAGAAGTGCACTGAGTGTTAACAATGATACCTTGTAGCATATCAAATGAAAGGTCTTGATGAGACAGATCGGATGGCATAGGTTACAATGAGAATAGTTATCCTGCGACCCCGCTATGGGGCAAAATAGGGGTCGAGGAGACAAATGCCTACCAATGTCGACCGAAACTACCTAGTAGTGTATCAAATGAAAGGTCTCGATGAGACAAACTGAATGATAATTTATTGCTGCATTATATTCGGTACATCTTATCCATCCAATGTAGTAAATTTATCTAGGCATCAAAGAAAGTTTATAAGAATATTAAACAATTTATCTAAACGTACCACTGTTGGTATGTCCTTGTTTAATGAATGTGGTATATTAATTCTCGAAGACTTGATTATATATCACTTGTCTATTTATATGTACGAGACATACTACAACTTGTTGCCCACTTCCTTTACAAATCCAATTACAGCAAATCCTAAATATTACTTTACAAGGTTCAATGAATATCATGTCCCTTACTGTCGTACTAATAGTGCCAGGCACTTTTTAAATTCGCAGCCCCCAACAACTGGAGTAAAATGTGCCCAAGTAAAAATACACAAAGCTATTTATAGTTTCAAAAAGTACTTGAAAAGAACCATTTTTGATTCATACTTATAATACAATTTTAATGCTTCCAATCAATTATAATACTATTTTAATATAGCTCTATGTAAATTAAACATACACTGTGGTCGTTTCCTCTCCTCTTTTCCTTCTTCCTATCCCTGACCTCACTATTTTTTTCCATTCCATCATGTCTACTGGCCCTAACCATTCTTTCATTCACTCATTTGTGCCACCTTAACAAGCCAAGCTTTCAAGGTGTCATACAACAACTCTTTTATTTGGTTAATTTGACTTCATCAATGTTTTGTTTGCCTATACTGTTTATTTTTAATCATATTGTATGTTGATGTTTTGTACTGTATATGTATTGCTGGAGTAAAATAAATTGATTTGATTTGTTGTTGCTGTTGTTGTTGTTGTTGTCGTCGTCGTTCGTCGTTGTTGTTGTTGCTGTCGTTGTCGCTGTTGTTGTTGTCGTCGTCGTCTTTGTTCCTGCAGCTGCTGTTGTTGGTGGTGTCGTCGTCGTTGCTGCTGCTGCTGCTAGCAGTCACCATTGTTGTACTTAATTCAAAGTCGTTCTTTGTCACTGCGTCATTTTTAATTTTACTTGATTTTTTCAGCTGCACTTGCTTGTTCAAAAGCAATTATTGACAATACTCATCCAGAAGACGAAAAATGTGGCTGCAAAGTAGCCTGCCAGTAAGTTTAAAACTTACATTTTGTATGGTTCTATTAATGTGGTAAGCTTCAGAAATCCTTAAGTAAACAGCATTTCCAAATTTTGAGGGTGTTAATTATTAAGTCACCATGAAAATAAGTACACAAAAATATAACATGTCCTTTGTAATCGTGTGAGCAAGTGCAAGCAAATTTGCACGTTTCCCTTATACTCTTTTTGCAACATCCAATTTAACAACATTATATAGGCATAAAAAAGTTTATAAGAATACTAACATTTTTAATACTACTCGGATATTTAATAACTTATCTAAAGGTATTATATTAGATATTTAGTAACTTATCTAAACGTACCAATGTTGCCTTTAATTCTGTGGTATGTGGCATATTAATTCTGAAAGGCTTAATTACAAATCATTTATCTATCTGTATGCACAAGACATACCACAATTTGTTTCCTAGTTCCTTTACAAATCCAATCACTGAGAACCCAAAATGTCATTTTACAATGTTGCCAAGCACTTTATTAAACTTTTTGTCCGCAACAACAGGAATAAAATAGGTGCCCAGGCAAAAATGTACAAAACTATCTACAGTCTTTGAAAAGTGTGGTATCGTCACTGTTTAATTTCGCATGACCATTACGCCATCAAGTTAGTAAAAACATGTCAGTAAGCAAACAAGTGTTCTGAGGTTTATCTCACATCTACATAAAAAGAACCATCTTAAGTTCCTAAGTTCGCAATGGCTGGCTTCCTATTTTACATTGTTTTCAATTATCCAATTTAAAACTCACAGTATGTTCGTTTTCTTTCCTCCCTTCTTTCTTCCTATCCCAAATCTCACTATTCTTCCATTCTACCGAGTTTACTAGCCCTAACCATTTCCTATTCATTCATTTGTGGCACCCTAGCAAGCAATTATTTCAAGGTGCCATGCAGCAAATATTTTTCTTCGTTAACATGATTTCATCAATTACTTTTTCCTTACACTGTTTAGTCTATTTATCTTGTATGTTTAGTCTATAAATAACCATTGCTGGAGTGAAATAATTCGATTTAATTTGAAAAAAGATCATAAAAGGAGATTAACTCATTATAATGACATTTTAAATACATTGCAGCTACTAGAAGTATCTAATTTTCAGGACAAGAAGCTTCGATTATTCGATTGCTCAGTCCTGGTGGCCATCAGTAAATTTTGGACCAGTTCTAAAGGCAGAACTCAGAGAAAAACATGCAAATAGCACTTACATATCTGAAGTGTTTGAAGAATCTGGCGATGACGATGACTATAACAATACAACTGAAACCTCGGACATGGATACCCTAGAAACAAATACAACGCCATTAACCGACGATAGTTCACTTTGGGAGTTCGACACCTCAGCTGAATCTACAAAACAGACTAGTCCAGATTACACAGGTACAGAAATAGATGAAACCACTGATCCTTCTTTCTCAGAAAATACAAGTGGAGATCTATTTGTAAGCATAACTGCTGACTTAGGTCAAACAGACACAAGTTATGGAAGCTTGGCCACAACTGAGCTGAATACAAACAGCGAAGCAAACACTGATGCCAATACAGTTACAGCAACAAGTGAAAATGCTTCAATTGCAGGTGAAACTTCTGATGGAAATACAGGGATATCGGTAGACGAAAACACAACAGGAACTTCAGATGGAAAAACAGCAACAGCAACAGATGAAAACACAATAGGTGTATCAGATGGAAATACAGCAACAGCAACAGATGAAAACACAATAGGTGTTCCAGATGGAAATACAGCAACAGCAACAGATGAAAACACAACCGGAGCTTCCGGTGCAAGTACAGAGACAGCGACAGATGAAAACACAACCGGAGCTTTCGGTGGAAGTACAGAGACAGCGACAGATGAAAACACAATGAAGGTATCAGACGAAAACACAACTGGAACTTCAGATGGAGATACAGCAACAGCGACAGATGAAAATGAAACCGGAGCTTCAGAAAGTATGTCAGGTGAGAACACAACTGTGTCTACAAGTCAAGTTATTAACAACAGATAACGATAGTGCAATTGGAACTTCAGAAAGAAGTACAGAAACAGTTGCAGATGAAAATACAAGTGTTTCTGTAGGCATCTTTTGCAAGACATGCTAATTTCTTGGCGCTTGTCAGCATATTATTTTGTATGTTTAGACATTATTTAACATGCTTTATGAATTAGACATGTTTTATTCATGTTTTGAAGTGGAAACCAAGAAATCACACCAGAGGTAAAACATAGATATTTTAGAACGCATGCTTCCAAAAGCTTTGCTTACATGCACAACCCCATCATTATTGTACTGCACATTGTCTACTGTGTGTTTAGCTGCTCATGGTGTATAGATAACAGTGTGTTGTGACCGCTGTTTAGTGCATAGTTTATTTTTATTTGTGTTACTTTCTATTCGATTCTCAGTTTTTCAACTTAGTTACTTTTTTACAATTTAATTTTCGTAAATGGGAACGCAGTAGGAGCTTCAGATGCAAACATGGAGACAACAGCACATGAGCTTCAGGTGGTAATTCAGTTACAGCAACAAATGAAAACACATCTGGGGCTTCAGGTGGAAATACAGAGACAGCGGCAGAAAAAAAACACAACAGGAGATTCAGGTGGAAATACAGAGACAGATACAGATGAGAACAAAAGAGGAGCTTCAGGTGGAAATAGAGAGACAGCGGCAGATGAAAATACAACAGGAGCTTCATGTGGAAATAAAGAGGCAGCAGCAGATGAAAACGCAACAGGAGCTTCAGATGGATATACAGAGACAAAAGCAGATGAAAACACAACAGGAGCTTCCGATGGAAATGCAGAGACAGCAACAGATGAAAACACAACAGGAACTTCAGGCGGAAATACAGAAAACACCGAAGGTGAAAGCATAACTGCATCTTCAGACAAAATGAAAAACAACAAGAGATGAAATTACAGCTGAGGCTTCAAAAAGAAATACAGAAACAGAAGTACATGAAAATGCAGATGTTTCTGTATGCATGCTTACCTTGGAATTGCTTTGTCAGCCAATTATTTATAATGTGCTGCTTATTGCTTATTTACATGCTTTATTCACATATCAACTTTGCTTATCCAGAATGCCGCACATCGCC
Organism: Tubiluchus corallicola; assembly: GCA_030141605.1. Lineage (NCBI taxonomy): Eukaryota > Metazoa > Priapulida > Priapulimorpha > Priapulimorphida > Tubiluchidae > Tubiluchus > Tubiluchus corallicola. The sequence continues at coordinate 157,236 of JAQGDQ010000383.1, read as the reverse complement.
ATAATTAATATTGCATAATTAGCGACTGTGTTTTACTGGCCTGTAGTTTATAATTTAGCAATGTGTTGTAACCGCTTATTATAGCCATACTTTTTATTATTTTGTTATACATTTTATTCTACACCTACTGCTTTACTGCCTCCTTACAACTGATTTTTCCTCTTTTACTTTGTAATTATTAGTGTGTTTCAAATTATTAACGCTCAGTTGTTGTTTTTTTGTTTACTGCACTCACAGCAATTATCAATCAGTCTTTTTGTTCTGCTTGGTCTCAAAGTAAATAATTCCAAGATTTTGCTTATTTTCTCAAAGTAGCACTTTAACATTTTGTTCTTCAGGCTCCGCAGAATTTTATATAGTTTATATGTTGTGGTGATATATTTAACTTGGTTTTGTACTGTCGCCATGCGTCAAATCGCGTTTACCTTGCAAACGTGTCATTTATTTGTGCATGTGTATTTTATTTTGTTCTGTTTATACTGCTTTTTGAAGAAGTGCACCTACACACTAAAACGAGAAAGAATAAATAATTTAATGTAATTTATTTGGACCTGGATTTTCGGATATACAGAAATAGCTGCAACTAGAAGAACTAAAACAACGTTAGAGGGTAATTCGGTAACTTCATCAGATGTAGCCAACAATAAAAAGACTAGACTAGTCAGGCGAACCTACAACACTCAATAATCAATAGCAACAGCACGTGCAAATAGCAACAACCAAGGATACAACTACATCAGAGGAAACCCGAATTAAAGGGAGACGTGATTGTGCCTTATTGAACAACAAAGCCACAGCAATTAAAGATGCTATCATAAAAAATAGTTGAGATGATACCAAAAAGCATACAAGCACAGTAAGAGAAAGGGGACCAAGGTTACACCAAAGAGGAGATGAAACGATGACATTTAAAAGAAGGACATCTGCATTTGCGGAGATACAGCTGCAACAAGAATTACACAGCAGCAATGTTTGGAGAATGTACATTTGGAGCAAGTAGCCAGCACAGCAACATCTCGGGTATAGGCAAATACACGATTGCTGCAGATCAAGCTACAACAGCAGTACTAGAAAAAGGGACAACTCTACCAAATGAAAGCGCTTCAAAAACACAAGAAGGGATAGAATTGCAGCAGATGAAGCCGCATGCGTTGCAACAGACGCAAACACAACTTTGGTAGATAAAGCGATAAAAATACTAAGAGAAGAAATAGTTGCAGTAATAATAGCTGGACAAGATGCAGTTACAACCACGTGTTTTAAATGCAGATGCAACTGCCACAACTTGAAGTGCAACATCAGCACCAGACAAGCTCACACCTACAGCGAATGAAATTACAGTACAGCATCAGGCAAACATGCCGCTCTAGCAGGTGACACTATTATTGCGCCAACAAGTACTGTCATAATTGCACCAAATAACTGCACACTGAACAGCAACAGGGGCAGATGAAGACACAACAGCAACACTAACCAGATACAACTGCAGCAAGTAAAAACAAACTGCAGTTTCAGGCAATGATACAATTGCTGCAAATGAAGATACATGTGCAACACCAGCCAAAGATACGTCAACATTTATTCAAAATGCTAATCGATGACCGAAGAACAATTATTATCAAACTATTTTACATGCAAGAAAGTTATTTAAATATACCATCGATATCTTCTCGCTGTGCCTCTTTATGCAGTAAAAAGTGCAGAAAGTATCGGTTTAAACAAGTACTTTTTCTACTTTCTAAAAGTGCAAAAACATTAATAATCGTATCTGCACCAAAGAATTTGGACAACATCAGTCTAGCTTATTGTTTTTCTGCTTGAAAACTTGGGGTTGATGTTCAGCCATAACCAAACTAGAAGTTATTATTATGGCAAAGAAGATGTGTACACAAGGAGACAATAAGTCATTGCATTCCGTTGTGTGTGTTTTTTGCAATGTTCGGTTATTAAGGGTAAATTGTTGATGAACCTGATGTTATTCTGTTACATATTTTGTGTAATTGTGTGAAAGTTCGTTTGATTATTCGTTATTGCTTGCTCTTACCATTTATTTAATTTCTTTGTTCCTAAAGCTTCACTTCCGCAGAAAGTGTTACCTATTGGAAAAACCTGAAACTCCTCAGGCTGCTTACTCTTGAGAAACCCTGCATGCAGTCTTATTTTCAAGCTTATATCACAAAAAATGTACCAAAATCAATAAATGTAGAGCTCTTTTGGGACGTTAAAGTAAACACGTCATTGCCGTGAGAATAGAATCCTTTAATACGTGATGAAACATAATTAACGCTTGATGACTACGCCTATCTTATTTTAGGTGTTGCGACAAAGCATAACAAATAAAATGAGGTCATCCGATCTCCAAAATAACACCAGAAGTTTGCACAGTTACTATACATGCCTATCATATTAATCCTTTCAGATTTTCCTACTACTGAAGACGGTGAACCTGTAGTAAGAAAACGCAGAGAAGCATCGGATGAAAGTGGCGGTAATATTTATCATTTTTATTGAAACTATTATTTTTAGATAATGTTGAAGTTCTGCATTACCATATAGGGCATAAGTCCTTCAAACGTACATAGGCTATATTCACTCATATTATAACACACATACGCACGCACACACACACATGCAGTAATACATTCTTACAAGTAAGAAATCGATTATAGTCGGAGTTAAGTTTAATAATTTGCATTTGCATTTCGCATTGTGGGCCGTATCAGAAGCATTGTGGAAGAAAAGTGTATTAGAAATTTTGTTCGTTTTATTTTTACAATACAGTATTTGCTTATTCTATATTACAATTTCCTTAGGCCTACGTGTGCAAAACAACAATGCCTTTCCATATCATAGATTTTAATAACTGTACTTTCTTTGCGCTGGCCTAGATATGGGAGATGAAAGTTATGGACATGGCGAATATTCAGAGCAATCTGAAGCAGATTCATGGGTGTAAGTATTACCTTTAGCTTTTCAACAACAGTGATGGAACTGCATTACGTAATTATTCAGCTGACAGGATTACTTCTTTTTGTGATTCTTCGCTCATATAGATTTTGTGATTTCATTCATACTAGATTTTGTATAGAAACTTTGTCTACAAATTTACACTTCTCCGCTTCCATTTCCTTCACTAGGCAATTCTCATCCTGTAGACATGTAATTATCAATGAACAGGTATAGGTTATAAATATTATTATGTAATTTATAAATATTATAAATTATATATATTGTATGTATATATATATATATATACATTATATATATTGTATGTATATATATATATACATTATATATATTGTATGTATATATATATATATACATTATAAATTACATATGTATATATATATATATATATATATTATATATATATAGATAGATAGATAGATAAATATACAATATATATGTAGTCGCATCAGACACAGTCAAAGTTTTGTTATTATTGAATTTTGTGCTAATTCTGAATCTGAATAATTCTTCTCAGGATGCAATTCGCAAAAATCAACGTTTACTACAGTGACTTGAGCTACCAGTTGATAGAAACGGAACCCAAATACACTGTAAGTACGGATAATTTTTCTAACTGTTACATTAGTTGTAAAGCAGGGCACCTTCAGAATCATGATACCTTTGAAGTCACATCTCTAGTTTACAATGTATCTAAAGACCTATCAATCAACTATCGTGAATCCTCGTTGTCAAGAAGACTAAGTTTGAATTGTGTTTTTTTTTTCAGGGTTTTAGCCTGCTCTCAGAACTCGGCGGGACATTTGGACTGTATATCGGTTGTTCCTTATTGACATTCATCGAGCTCTTTCAGTTTGTCTCTGCTGCCGTATACAGCTTTTATTCACGCCCAAGTCGAGTACGAAATTTGGAAGGCACGGAGATGAAAACTGCTTTTGAACACGACTATAAAAATAACCAGCCATTCAAGCTCACAAGCGGAAATACGAATTTGTAACATTTGATGTTAATAGCACTAGTATGACGTCTAGTAGCATATATGTAACTACATTGATTATAATTGAACAACGCCTCTTTGTCAAGACTGTGATCATAGATAAGTAAGAGTAAAAAGATTATTATAACGCGTAATGTGTTTTTATCTATTTCCGCATGTGCATCTTTAATTCGATAAGATTTGACTGTCCCTCTATTGCAGATGCATTATAATTGCATAAATGTGTTGTTGCTGAATGGATAAGATAGACATCTGCGCTTTCATGTGAAGCTGTGTTGCCGCCTTGGTTCAGTACTCGCTCAGGATGATATCATTCGTAATTGTTACCTATTTGCCTCACAGAGGAAGGATGTATACATCCATTGCTAAGACAGTGCTTCAACTCAGTGGTTTCTTTAACAATGTTTCTGTTTCTAAAAATGATGTGACAGACGCAGGCCTAATGACAATGATATAGTGGCAGATAGGTCCCTTTCTTTTGGATCAGGTCCGGATCACGCTGCCTTTGGGCGCTGTATTCCAGTTTTCAATACACTTAAGTGTATAATAATCCCTTTGCTGACTGCAGGAAGCACCTCAAATAGTGCCATAAAAAGAGGCCTCAAATTAGACGAAAGTACAAATTCGAATGATCGATGTTATAGAGAGCTCGTAAAAATGTGAATCATTTTTGTAAAGAACTTCACGTGGAAGTGAGATTTGTTTATTTTTATTGTTAGGAGTTCGAAAAAGTATTAGACTAAGGTTACTGAAAGCTGAATTATCGTGTCGTGCGATGACCCATTCTGGATTCAAGAGAATTTTTTGTCAAATGTTACTGACGTACAAGTACACCCGGTTTAGCTTATAGAAAAATAAAAATAGGCATTTAAAGATAATTAACATGGGCGTTCATGTATGTTTTACGAGAGCATACTATGTCAATTTAAATCATTCTACGTACATCACGATACTAAGTATCAAAATGCTTATTGTCCCATTCAAAGCTGTGAAAGCTTTTACTGAATGCATAACACATTTTTACAACAATAATTAACTTAAAGGAAGAACCAACCCTCGAACAACATTTATTGAATTTTAATGTAAAAATATTGAAATCACCACATAATATACGCGTTAAATGTAAAAGAAGTTTAAATATTTTTATCTTCTACCAAACGAACGTGGCTGCCGGCATATTTGAATAAAAATGACATAAGCTGGAGTCTGCTGTGCAGCGTGAATGCTGCTGTGAAGGCAAGCTGTGGTGAAGGTACGTGTTAGGAAATTTCCACAGTTCACTCAGAAGTTTCGTTATTCTATCATTGTATTTAACTGCGTTTAAATCTAAAAATTGGTCCCTGGATCAATTATGATCAAGTTTAGAGTAGTTACATAGCTTTAACCCGTAGAATTGTACCTTAAAATGGTGTAAGTGGTATTAATTTACAGATTTTTGTTGACTTTCAGGTACGCAGGCAAACTTGCGAACATATAGTAGGCACCGGGTAGGTTACTTAGTTTATAGAGTTCGCTCTATAAGTCAAAAAAAGATTGCTCAAGCACCTGCACGGCAACCGGATGACGCCATTTTTCGTGTAAAATGAGCGCGCCCAAACGTAAAGTAATCACAACTTTTAATTGATTTTACTAATTACAGGAGATGCTTATCACAATTTTATCGCTGAAACTTTCTAAAATTTTTCTCAAATATTAGTATATATAAGCTCAACTTCCCGAGAGACTTGGCTTTTGTTTTAGCGGTGGTAACATTATTAAACCGAAGAAGGAAGATACTGAAAAACTTGCTGAATCAATACTTGAATCCAAACTTTGCGACTTCAAGTATAAGAGTAGGGTTAAGAACTCATCACGTAGTATACAGTCAACCAGAGCCAACCATATGATGCGAGCTCTTGTTATGTTCATTTACGGTGCAGTGCATGTATGCTGTATGACTTTTACTCTGTAACCTCGTGATATTCACTTGCGAGGATACAATTCTTGCGTGCTGTAAATAAATGACGTTTTTAAGAAGTGTCGTTCTGTACAAAATCATGTTCTGTACAGGGTCCTGTACTTTGTCCTGTAACTGCACCTGGAGTGTTATTTCAAATTTGTGATTTGAATCTTGGGGAAATTACATCGATGTGCAGACGTATCGTGAGGACCAGTTCAGCAGTCAGCGCTAGTGCCTCATCACATGGTGTACTTGCTTGATTTGACGACGATGTTGGTAGTATGGACGACGTAACTGGTCTAACAATTCACAGGGTTCGTATATTTGAATGAGCAGCTACTTGAAGGAAAGGAAAGAGCTTCTCAATCTGCTATCATCTGAAAGAATAGGAACAAGTATGCTACGCTGGTTAGTGTATTCCTTACGAGTCTGCGGACATACTCGTGCCATCTGATTTACGTTGGTGCAGTCCTTACGAGCCTGCTGACTTACTCGAACCATTTGGCTGAGGAACACCCAGACGTGTCACAAACTCTCACGGCAAGGGTTCAAACCCGGGAGTGTCCATGCTGAAGACCGCCTGCCTAAGCCGGCCCAGATGGAACCAGCCCTCCGTGCTTTACATTCTTAGCTTTTGGAAATCTATTCTAACCTTTCGTAAAACTTTCCCTTAATATCTGTTTCTTCAGTAGGCATCAAGCATTCTTGTAAACATATTACCATTTCACCCAGTAAGCGTTAAGTTTCTTTTCAGTAAATGTTTTTGCATTCTTTTCCAAACTTGTTAGGGTCATGCACAACTGCACCTCTTCATCTTCTTTATACTTACTGATCTTTAACATTATTTCCAACTAGTAACTGTTACGCAATCTGTGATCATTCCAACAATTTGTGATCATCGTAAATTTTTAGTCCCAATAAAAATCTCATATATCTTCTCCTGCAACCTTCATTCTGGTTTCAGGACGAATCATTTAGAGGTAGAGAAGGGCAGAGTTATGGGAGTGAGGGAGTGAATACCATTTATTTTTGACCTCCTCTACGTTGAGATGGTAACTAGTCCATACTGAGCCATTAATAATAATTATTAGACTAATTGGCATTGAGTACCAAGTATAAAACTGTCGCTTTTGAATGGTCTCGTCGGTCCAGTGGGCTGAGGGACAGGCGCATATTCCATCTCAGCACCTCTTCCATAATAACAACCAGCATGGAGCACAGTAGATTAGATATATGACGAATAATCTACCTTCCCAATGATGAAGAAGGCAAAAGTTTCATAATTGTCTAATGTGTTAAAATGTATACTTTTTATCAGACTTGATAGTTGTCTCATAATTGTCTAATAAACTAGTTTCACAGTTGTCTACTAAACAAAAAAAGTTTCATTTTGGTGGATTTTAAGTAAAGAAGTCAAGTAAAGCAAAATATTTTAGTCTGTTACTTAGAGAGAGTGAAAATGAAGATGCATGTATTGAAAAACGGATTCCAAATCTGAGGAAGACTATATGGGTACATAAATATATGGCAATGTTTTCCGATTCAAGAAGGGAAGCCTGAGAAGAACTGATCGGAAATCTGTGATTGTAGACGAATTAATCATTGGTTGGATTGGAAGATTTTTCTATCAAAAGGAGAGCGTTTATGATATATTTATGAGATATCAGGAGTCATTTGTTATATTAATATGGAAAGGCATGGGATGTAACGGTGCAGTGGCAAGAGGCAAAGTTGGGTTTGCTTCTGTTATTGAGAAAGCATTATAGAATTTTCTTTATCAATAACAATAGATTGGTGAAAAAGATAATAATGATTGGAGGGCTTAGCTGGATACTATCTAAATGGGCGAGAAGATTAATTACGTTTCTTAGCCGATAAATCGGCTTGGAGACGTTTTTTGACTTTTTGGCATTAGGTGAACTGTCTTAATTACGCTTTACAAAAAATAACAGATATACATCTCAGTGAAATGGGTTACAATGAATTATTCGAATGAAAGGTGTAAGAAAGGGGTATACAATTGCAGAAAATTTGAATTAAACCTGTTCTACGGCTGGGGAAAAATATATTATGGTCAATATACCAAGACCTTTCTTTCAAGTTTGGATAATGACATGTGCATAATCCTAAATTATAGATTAAAGCAAGAATTAGATTGAGCTTTGAAAATAAAATTTTATAGTAATCCACTGGAAAGTAACTGAACAGCATAGAATTTGTGGATGTAGTTCAGATTTGGAAACCTTGTAACATATTTTGGGACGTTGTGTTTTTTATGAAAACGAGAGAGGGGAATGATTGCTCGGGAAGGTGATTCAGATCGATGAGGAGAGTGTATGTTGGTTATTCTCTAAATTTTGGTTTAAATTTATCGTTTTCTTTTTTGGCCCAGTAGCAGTCTTTGAACTGCTCATATAACATATAACATATGACCTTTGATAACCAAATGTTCTTGATAGTAAACACAGTAGGCACTGATTCAATTGAACTGAACACAGGCAAAGACGTCGTGAAATAAATTCGAAGTAAATTAAACCGATTTCTCCTGTAGTGCCAAAGAGTACCTAGCATGAAGCGTTACTGGCTGGTTTGCTTGCTTTTTGTTAGAACATTGGTTAGGCGGTTTTGACTTGTGAGCAGGTTTTATATTAGAATTCAGTGTCTGTCAATTCGACGTGCAGCAGGTGAACACAGTTTTTGACGAGTTTGCAGTTTAGGTAGTTTCGTCGCCTTTAGGTCCCTAATACATACATAAAAATCGTGGAGACTCTGAGGCTGGCCTGTTTGTGGGCACATGTATTTGCATTTCATTTCTAATTTCCCCGTTCTTTCGTTCATTAATATGAAGGGTTCATTAGTAAATTGACTTATGATAGTGAAACTTCCGAAAACATTTTGCGTGGTGTTTGTTGCCATTTACAGAGGAGCGGCGTATCTGCCGCCATAGTTTCTCGCTATAGTTGCACCGCCGCTGGTTTCGGACAGCGCGGCGCGCCACCGCCACCAAGCTAAAATTGAAATTCGTGGCCACGACGACATAATATCGACGTCAAAGTCTGCTTGGAAAGATTAGTGCTTAAAGTGCGCTGGGTCTGTCTGGGTCGCAGACCCGGAACCTAAAAAAATTATTTCTCGCCGGATCACACATGTAGATTTCTCACCATTTAATTGGCTATAAGCCTATCCATAACATGAAAACTTGTGATACATAAAAACTTCTTCTAGCAGTATTACTAAAAACTTTGTCTGTTATTGAACTGTAGACTGTAAGATGAAAAATGAAACAAACAGTAACTTAAAAACGCACCACAGCAGTTGTAACACTAAGTATTATTTTCGTCTCTGCGCTGTCACTTCACAACAGTTCAAAGATAGGTGAGTGTTTGTTGCACGTGTTTGTTTTTGTTGAAAATGAAAGGACGCAGGCACAACTCATTACTGGATTTTTCCGTTACCAACAGAATATAATAATTATACAAATTATCATAATGCAATTATGACTGAAAGTCCGGTCTACTTACCATAATTACCCAAAAAGGTTTCTTAATTATGAGTGTGTAACCAATAAATGAATCTGTGGTGAAAATGATCAGGGCATATTTACCAATGACTAACCAGGCTGTAGGCTAGGGCACCAAATAATGGCTCTGTGTTAAGAAATTTGTATTCTCCTCTATACTCAGAAAATGTGTATCCTTTCATATTCACATAAAGCGTGTATTTTATAATACACTACAAGCAGTTACCGCCTACAAGTCCTTATAAGCGTCATTATAACGTTTCCAACAGATACAATTATCCTTATATAAAAGGTCGTACACCACAAACAGTTGTGCAGCCTCCTTGGGTATAAGCCAGTAGAAATATATGTAATTAACAGGAACAACAAAAGTGTTTAAGTAGCAGTACTACTAATATGCCACAGTAATTGTTTATTGGACTTCATATATATATGTCAACAATCACAAATCCACAATACAGGTGTGCAGGATTAAGCTGTCAGCCTAGAGCATTATAATTTTTTTGATGTACCCCTGAAAATGATGAGGAAAGCAGATAGATTGTGAATTAAAAGAAAGAAATGGACGAGTTTTTAAATGAAAATGATTTTATGTTTGTAAATATAATGTAGTTGACAGATATATTGTTGTCTGACTCACAAGAAAAGGATTGGTCACAAAAGAGGACGGTATTAATTATGTTATTGATTAGTTGATTCAAAGGACCTAGATGGATGGTTTGGCAGCGGTTAAATGAGTAGAGAAAGAAAGTGTTACTTTTGAATAAAGACCTAAATTTCATATCATTAAATTTGAAAAATAGTTGAAATATTGCTTACTGAACTGCCCTTTTTTCGTTAAATTTCTTACCATTGATTGGCTCAAAATGCCTAAAAACAAGGAAAATAGACAGGTTTCCAGGGCTTGAGCCCAGATCGCCCCGAGAACCACTACCTGTTTTTTATTGTTTCCCATGAAACCCCTTACCTAAACATATGCACTTTAAGCACTGCCTATAAGATCATATAACTATTATGTAGGTAAAACCAGTTAGATTTGGTCAAAGTATATGATTACAGTACCTACCCCAAATTATTAAAAGAGCAAAATTACCATGACATTGCAAAACCTTTAACTGCTGTTGATATGCACGAGTGGTACAGCTGAAGAGTCAGATTCAAGAAAGAATAGTCTTCTGCAGGGAGTAGTATAAGTTCCTGCAGTGGTGTCTACACCTCAAGCAGTCGTATGTTGTTTAGTTTACTGTGCTTTGGAATCTTTAAAGACCAATAGAGATTTGGGTTTGTGTGTGCAAAAGAACTTCAATTTGGTTTTACTAGCACTAAACTCTTTAATAAAATCTACCTTGCCCTTTAGTGCAGTGTTGCAATGTTTCTACTTAGCATTAAACTAAAGAAAAACAAAAGGTTTTTTTTGTGTGTTTTGACCATCATATGACCTGTTTAACCTTTTTGCATGAATTTCATTTTAATGTGAAATGAAATTGCTTTTATAAGTTTTTTGTACATTAATAAAATTGTTTAGTACACATATAAAACACTCTGTAATTCTAGAATGCTTATGGTCACACAAATAATTGGGAGATTTCCATTATACACCTGCAGCGTATTACCATGTATTAGCAGACGTAGTCTACATTTGTCTGCGGCTACATTTAGACGGGATGACCGAAAGACGTTATTACAAACGGTTTTGCCCAAAGATGAAGGTGTTCACGGTGAATGGTCTGTTGGCAGTGTAGATAAAAAAATGGGGTAAGTTTGCAGAGTTATGTCTGGATTGGCAAATTTTCAAATCCTTACACAACTAGTCTTAAAATTTTTTCAAGCTAATAGAAATATATAAATTACCAAAACCGGTCCCGTTTTTTGCCACATTTTTCCTTACAAAAACCTGTGTATCTAAGATATTCGGATATGAGAGACATAAGGAATGACATTTTTAGGTCCCATGCAGTAGAAATCAAGTGAATTTTCTCGCGTATAAGGGTTCGATGACCAAAGACTTTTTTCATCCTTAAACTTGATTAGCGCCATCTGCAGTAGATGCTTCAGCTCTAAGCAAAGCCACTTCCAATGAAGATTTTGCACCAGAGTGCATTGTGGTTTCTGTCCAACACCCGAACAAGGCTTTGGCCACTCTGTGAGATTACCTACTAATGTACTATACATCTAAAGAAATTCGTAATGAGATCTTGTCCTCCACTGGCAAACTAGGCAGCTTCCTCATACGACAGCCAGCATCCAGGTTAACTCAGAAAAGGTCACTGACTTTTTTGCCGGCAAATGAACAACGGAAAAGCTATGTACATGTTTTAACCAACCCAAAGACTATGCATATTATGCCCATAATGTACGTATGTACATATATTATGTACATGTAATCAGCATTCATATAAATGTTAGTTTTTTAATAAACATTTATTTTGAAGTTCAGTTTAAAGGTAAATATTTAGCAGAATTGATTCAGTATATACCAAATGTTGCGAGAAACATTCAAAAAGGCTACTGAAGTAAGGGAATAGATGCGGGGCACATGAGCGTGAATGCAGCTTAGATTTAGCTCTATTTCAGTTAAAGGGATGATTTTTTCCAATCCGGAGGTGTCCCTTATATCCGTGGTTAACTATAGATGTAAACTGTACATTTAAAAATATAGTCAAACCTCGTTATACCGCCAAACTCGTTTACCACCTTCAAAATGGCCAGGAACAAAATGGCCGTATCAAACTGTATATAAAAGTAACCTGTTTCACCGACGCCCATTACCCGCCACTTGCCAGGCAATTTAATGTATATGTTCAATGGGTAGAAATACCTGCCAACTATGCCAGCGACTTTGTTATTACGTCAGTTCTATGAGGCTGATAGACGCTCTGCTGACACTGACCATACGTCACGTGTCCTCTAAAATAATGCCTGTTATCATACTCTGATTGTTTTCAAGCTGTACAGTGCATCATACAGTCGCAATAATAAAGGTCTCATACCGCTGTTATTATTGTTAATGCACCACACAGTAATAATAGCAACTGACAGAAAACAAGCAGTTCTTTTTTCGCCACAAGAAATGTTTTATTTGCTTGTTTGCTAAGAATCATCCAAGCAAATCTGAGCAAGAAGTTTGTAGTTATGACTTAACCCTTTTTACATGTACATGATTAGTAGAGCAATAGGCTATAGCCTATTACATGTATATAGTTTATCTACAACATAGTACAAGATATCTTTATTATGAAAACAAAATGTTCTTGATAAAGATGATTGATTTTGAGTGAATCATTAATTCACAAATGATTCATTTAATAGTGTTCTTTTAATTCATTAATCTTTAGAGTGAAAATTGAGGTCCTCTAACCTGTGTACACTTATCTGACAGAACTTTCTGTGTTTTGTTTATGGCAAATTTTAACACACTTTTTCATTACAACACCAAATTCGTTATAATGCCAACTTTTTTCTTGTCGCAGAGTGGGCGGTATAAAGAGGCTTGGAGTGTACTCAGTAACAATCTTGCGTTATATAATAATATTAAGATTTTGGGATTTAGAGTGAAAATTGTTGTATTTTAAAATCTTACTCTTTTCAGTTCTTTTGCTACGTGCAAATACGGGTTGTATAAATATATATACTACACTAATATGCTTCACCTTTCAAACTTTGTGTTTTTCATTTTAATATTATTTTTTCAGATTTGCGATAAATATTCCCACTCCAGAAACTCACTCCATATTATTTGATGGAGTGAGGTATGACCAGCTGCCTGTTGCACACATACACACTAGCAAGAATAATACCATCATCACAGTGACAGATCATAGAGGTAGAATTTACATTTGCGTCAGTTTTTATTTCATTAACCAATGTAACTAAGAAATGGGTGAGAAGTAGAAAATGTCCATGATTAGCTATGAATAACAGTTGTGTAGCACATTCCCATAACTTGCAGCATTCTTTCATTTTTATTTAAAATTGACTCTTTTTCAGTTGTATGCTTGTGACACTGGTAAATGATCATAGAGTTTCTAAAGTATTATGACAAATGGGCAGATTCTGCAGTAGCACTTACTTATTTACAGCAGGCAAAGGGCAGAATTTTGCAGACATTGCTTTAGTGCATTCTATTTTCTTGTGCACGTAATTATTACATAAATGCACGTGAAAATTTAGGAGAATATATCTTGTTGTTATTCTTTGTGTAGGCAGCATTAAGATTCTGTGTTTATCATTTGTCATTTGTCAATACTATTAACTCTAAATGTAGTATTATTAACATTTTTCACATACTATAGTATGTAGATATACAAAATTTTCATCAGAGTCTAAAATACTTTTACAGCATCTACTATGTCAGTAGGTTACCTTGCCTTCTGTCTTTTTAGGGTCAAAGTTCATTGCTCAGGGATCTTGTGTAAGTATACAATTAGGCACTAAAGCGACAATTTTAACCGTGCAAAATGAGTACATGATTAATTACGCACCCATCCGAATAAACGCCTGTGTTTGAATAACTGCTTAGGCGCAGATCTGCATCAATTCTGCTTCACCTCATTACTGCTCCCATTCTATACTCAGATTAAAGTATATGCGTGCGCGTTTATGCAACATTATCTTAGTGATGCACAAATAATCAAAACATCAACACAGGCTGTTTGCTGTGACGGCGTTCATGGGAATACGCTGTCTACTTATTGTGCATAAGGAGTAAAAGGCTTAAAAGTAATGTGCTTGTGCTTCAATAAGGGCCTGGTAATCAGCTTGAAAAATAATAAGGGCCTGGGCTCTGAAATGAGTAAATACAGTACAAAAACTAAACTAAAATTTCCCCATGCAAAATTTTGACACTTTTGTACAGTAAAGCACTGAGGGTCCCAGTACACTGCTTACAATGCTGTTAAGATGGCCCTGAGCACATTTCCAAAAAAATATACAAACAAGTAGCCATTTTTGCATAGCTTCTAACTGTTACATATCAGTAAACAGTGATTTTGGCAACAAGAAATAATTAAGTGAAACTTGTGCTTGTGTTTTGTGGCAATTGCTTCCCGGTTTGGTTTTTCTCTTCTCTTTTTTCTCCTGTTTCTTTTCCATCAACCTGTCACCAGTACTTATTGATTTGAATCAGTTCATTTGATCATTTGCTTCTGTTATGTGTCAAATCACAAACTTTAACAATGCTCCCTGTTCTTGTATATAATATCTAATACTTCAACACATGTTGTATTTAACAATTGTAGGGTACTGAAGGTTTCAAAAATGCAAAAAAAGGAACAAATATTGCAGCGCAGGCAACAGGAATTAATGTGGGGATGGTATGTTTTGTTACTGAGTAAAATCCAATATTATCATGGTTAGTGTATGTCAAAGCATTATCAAGTCTTAAAAAGCCATTCAGAGCAAGTAGTATAGTATAACTACATAGTTAGCTATACAGTCTTTCAAGTTTTCCACTTTGAAAAATTCCTGATTCTGCACTAATACATTGTACAGCCAAGCCTCTTTATACCATCCACTTTGTGACTCCAGAAAAAGTTGGTGTTAAAAGCAACTTTGGCATTATAACAAGATGCAGAAATACATACCTGTCTATGCAAATACAGACATTTGTTTTGCCAAAAATATGGGCGTTAAGTGAGGGAGGCATTATAACGAGGTTTGACTGTATTTACGTAATTTATGTTGGCAATTCATTTCTTTCTTAATATAATTTAAATTTTTTTGTAAAGAATTTCTGTTTTATACAAGTATAAGAATTCTTCTATTTACAGAGAGCACTGAAAGCTGGACTAACAAATGTCAGAGTAATAATAAAAGGACTTGGTCCAGGACGTATGGTAATGCAATAACTATTTCCTTAAATGTTCGATGAGAGAGGGAGAGGGGGAGGGAGAGAGAGGGGGAGGCAGAAGGGGGGAGAGAGAGAGACAGAGAAAGAGAGAGAGAGAGAGAGAGAGAGAGAGAGAGAGAGAGAGAGAGAGACAGAGAGAGAGAGTGGGAGAGAGAGAGAGAGCAGGAGAGGGAGAGGGAGAGAGGTTCGTCTGCAGAGAGGATTATGGACACCTACATGTATTGTGAAAGTCCTAAGTAGCAAAATGATGTTTGTACTTGTGAAAATGCATGCACATGTAAACTACTAGTTAGCCTGTTTTCAAGTCAGACTTTGTAATCAGTTGAAATACAATTTATTTCCATTGTTAAAAATTATTTCAATTACATAAATAACTATTTGTGTAGGCCAACATTAAGATTCCGCCACTTGCTAGAATATATAGCACACAGTGCACAGCTGTAGCATAGCTCTGTTGCAGTGAATGAGCATTCTACACGTATATATTCTATTATCTCTGCATTGAAATTTTGCTAAAATATTTTTATTATGTGTCAAATGTACTTTAGCAATGGAATAGAGTATGTAGTGGTGTTTGGTGTACTTTTTTGTTAAATCAACCAAAAATTTTGTAACAATTGTAATTAAAATTGTTGAAAATTATTTTGACTTCAGTTCGGTATAAAAAGCCCCGATTATTTTGATTGCAATGAATCTTGTAAAGTTTTTCACAATAATAGTGTTTTCTTGTACCTTTTTCATTAAATCAACCAAAAATTTTTTAACATGTGTAATTGAAAATTGTTGACAATTATTTTGATTTCGATTCAGTATGAAAGCCCCAATTATTTTGATCTCAATTAATTTCGCAAATTTTTAAAAGCAACTTATCGTTAGTGTTGGTTTTAACGCTACAACTATGTGCAGTTGTAACTTGATTATTTTATAACAGTCGTAATTATGATGAAATGCCTATTTTAAATCGTTTAGTGATGTTGGTGATATTTGTTTTCATTGTTTATAACCTATTCACTGGACTGGACTGGACATTATGACTATGAGTTGCATAATATTTTTTTCAAGTTGGATTTCATTGTAGCAGTTTATAACCAATTACTTTTATTTACAGTTTGCTTTTCTCTCTGTCTCTAGGCATCGATCAAAGGACTGCAAATGTCAGGTGTGCAGGTTATATCAATAACAGATAATACACCAACAGGACATTGTCAACGGCCAAGAAAACAGCGCAAATTATAGCATTCAGTGCCATTGCCTTTTAGTTAGTTTTTGTATTGACAAAATACGTGCAACTGTAGAATATCAATGAAGGCATCAAGAAAATTCATGAAATTGCTAGTTTCATGTATGTTGTCTAACATTGCAGTGTGTGCTCCCCATACCTACTATTCTGTTCCTTGTATATTTTATTTATTTCTTACAGTAATAATTCCATGCTGACTTAGCAACACATAGAAATATTGCAAATTGGTACAAATTTTGCTTTCTTTGTAACCCTGTCACAGATTTTAGGATGTTAACTTAACTACTATGCCAACTCAAAGGGACTTAACACAGAAATGTTACAGATTGTGCCTACCGTGTGACTCAGTCAAATTTGGGGATGTTAACTTGCGTAAATGTCACAACACAAACAGAGTGGCATAATGTGTTTAGTTGATTTTAAGTTCTCTTTCATTATTACGTATCAGTATAAAACTTGTTCAATGTTTAAACTCAGTAAAAACCACAAGACCTGAATGCATTGTTCTCATAGTACATCTGATATATTTACAAAAAATATGCAAAATTCACAGTACAGAACATTATCATAAATTATTTCAATTACTACTAACCAGAGTTTAACACAAAGTGCATTCATTTCAATTACAAAAGGCTCATATGTAAAAGAACTTGCAGAACTACTGAGCAATGTGCAACACAATAGTTCACTGTAACTGGTTTTATTCTGCAGAAAAATTTCAATGCAATTATAAAGGACAAAAATGATACAAGGCAACCTCAATTATTGTACATGCCAATATGTTACTTCATATACATTTTATTTACATTTCTTACAATGATTTACAGAGATATTTACATTCAGTTAGGTGGTGGTACCCAAAACTGTCGACCAGGGTCATTATAAATCTGCATTGCCGGTTGCGTTTGGCTTGCTTGGTTATCAGTTATACTGTGCGGAACAGTCCCTGGTCGAAACGATGCTACCCCAAATGAATTAAAAGAAGAGGTTTCAAATCGCTGTTCTGCGGACAACGGGGGAGCTGCAACAGAAAGCTGAGATACACCCTCAGAAAAGGGAGGTCTTTCCCTAGTAGGAAATGGTACTCTCTCACCAATGGACTGTTCAATTCTGAAAAAGGTTCATTTTTGAAATTGGGTAATCAAAAGATAAGCAGACGAAAACAACGAAATGCTGTGTTTTAATACATGCATATTCATTTTGAATGATTAAATTAAATATGTGAAGTTCTACCATCTAAAGTTGAGAACATTCACATTTGACATTACTGAATTTTAGATGCGTGTAGGCCCTCCGTAACTACAATGTAATTTTCCTGGCTTTTAAAATTGAACATTTTGTGTAATTATAAGAATAAATTTTTTATCAGCAAGTGCAAACAACGTGGATTGAAGAGAACCCTTGCGGTGACTGTTTTTTTATTGTTTGTTAACTCATAAACACAGAGGGCTATAGTAAGAAACTTGCAAGACGGGCCACCTGGGTTAGGGGCTTTGAAAGTAGTATGGGGAACAATGGCTTCAGCCTAAGGGGCTGGACATCGGTCAGTTTTTCGATTGTCATTCAACTCGCATACAAATTTTTTTCCGAGAGTAATTAGGTATTGTGGTGAAGATGTGTACCTGGGCTTTTAAAAAGTTGGGGTTCTTTAAGGGCTCGAGATAGGTGCCAAAATGGATAACACCGAATAGTTCTGAAACTATAGCAACTAGACTACAGTTTTGTTGAAACTTCATGAAATCTCAGTAGGCACAGAAACAATGGTATGTTTACATCATTAGAACAGCTGGAACTGTTTAAAGGTTCGAGATCGGAGCCGAAAAGAGAAAATTAGGACAAACTGTTCAGTCTCACGGGTAAACTGCAATGGACCAGGCATAGTCAAGTATCAAAATGGTCACGCTTGCGGGATTTTGATCTAAATTCATTCACTTTGTTTTAACCTTCTAGCAACTAAATAAAAAAATATCATTACCTTCCCTTTACTGCATTCAGCCTCTCTTTCATTACATCAATTGGAACTTGACGCATATTAGTTATTCTGTCATCTTCATCTCCTGTTACCAACAATAAATAAAAAGTAAATTCTGAAGACAATAAATGTACATTGAGTATAAACTGAAATGCTTGAAACAGAAGCTTGAAATTTTCAACATTTCAATATGTGAAGCAACAGAAGCAACTAGGGATGTTAAACGATACATTTGGTGATAAGCTAACGATATAATCACAATCCTTCTTTCTAACGATACGATAACGACAATCTGTTTTTCAGACAATTACAGGAAAAAGGAACAAGAAGATTACTCAAACTACCTCATAAATAACTCTTTTCAATTGTTTTTCACGTAATTCTAGTACGTAAATGAAAAATTTTATAATGGTGAACGATATGCAGTGATGCGCACTAATTTCGATATTCCTAGAATAATATTGTTAGGATAACAATAAAAACTAAATATGCATCTCTATCGTTAACATCCCTAATCTGGGGAAATTAAATTACACAATTCACTTATTTCACTCCAGATTTTCCTACAAAATTAAATTGCAATGAATCTATGGAATTATAAGCTTTTATACTAATCCAAATTATTTATAAACTAGATTCACAGTTAACTAGTAAAATGAGTTGTATAAAGTAATTGCAATACCAGAAGAGGCTTTTAGGCGTTTCCTGTCTGGTTCTCTTGTACACATCTCACCTAAAGAGAAAGAAAAAGTATTGCAATTTCCTGAAAAGATTATTTGATAAGGATACTCTACACGACAGGCACAGCACGCATTTTACCTTTCCATCAATTTAGTTCCAGAACAATCGTTTTTGGTTTACCTCAAGGCTCAAGTAAAGAGTCATTAGCTTATAAATATAGCCCATTCTTTTTAAGTGCTGGTTACTGCCCTCTACTAGCAGTACTAATAAACACACTAAAACTAGTGAATTTGTCACACCAAAAACGAAAGTTGTTGATTATAAAATACTTTGCACACTCGTCAAAACATTCTTACACGTAACAAGCCACTTACAAGTACAAAAATACACGTAACCTCTAAGTCTAGTGGAAAGATTGAAAAATTTACATATGGCGATTAGTACGAGCCCAACTAATCCCTGCATGAGGCTACAAAGTCATGACTAAGGTGACAAGAGGGTTATTCTAAAGTCATTAACTTTGATTAATATATCAGAGTAGGCATTTACATAGGAAAAAGTATTAAGCAGCCGACAAAAACCAGGTGAAAATCTATAAAACGAAATGGCAAGTGTATGGGTTTTTTTATAAATTTGGCATGTTATATTACATAGGATTACCCTTTCTTCACACGAGTTGAATATTAGCAAAGCAAATGCATTTAACTTCACATACACACACATACAAGTATATGGTTTACAAGCCAACAGTTCAATTCACGTTCACCAAAAGAGCAATAAACATCTCCAACCACAGCAAACTGATGATAAATATGTGTTGTATCTAAAAAAAAGTTACACGGATATCCTGTGAAATAAATAAACATAAAATAGTTAATCCTCGGTGTCAAACACCCAAACCTATCATTGTAATTCCATCTTCAAGGGTGTTGGTAGCATCGCTATCAGAAATGTCCCACATTAGTTATGAATCATGATACTACTACACATAAGTCTAACGATAATAAGATACATGTGTTAGTGCTCTTAGCTGCATAATTACTTTCCGTATCGGTGCACCAGCTTGTCGAGTCTTGCTTCCAATTGCCAAGTAGTGAAGAGACTTTCCAAAGGAAATTTTATGGGTATGAAAGTAAGAGGGCAAAAAAAATCACCATAAGCATCGCTCGACTTGTCCTCTGAGAATATGAGACAGCTGTGAGAATTAATTGCAGCGAACAAGAATTGGTTAAAAACTCTAGTCACAATGCAAATAGCAAAAAAATTCAAAAAATGATATACCCATTTTTACCACAAAACTCAGAGGTTTATTTTTGGGGGAAAGCTTCCTATTACTGAATTATAAAAGAATCATTGTTATTACTGGAACTTGCAATGAAAAATAGATATAATGAGTGGCTTTTCTGACCTGTAGTAGAAACAGTGGAAATTCTGAGATTAATTCTGTATCGCAGTAAATTAAATTGGCTTACCTGGCAAATAATGGCTAAACGCATAATCTGCAGTGTATATAACAAGCAATAAGTTGACAAAATTTTAAAGCTCAAATTACTTTTCTACAGGCAAAACAAGCTGTTTATGGTGATCAATGGTCACTGCACAATAACAACAGCCACCGTGGTTATTTCCCGAAGCATTATCATTTGAAAATTACCCTCCGTAAGAAAATGAGCATAGCATTCTTTTTCTTGAAAATGATCATACTATTGGAAAAAAGCCATTCACAAATGACCCAAAAATCATTCTTGCCTTTATATGAACATACATCGAATGTGAGCTTTAAAATAATACAGCGTAGATTCTGAATCATTTTCTAAAAATGTTAAAAATTCGCATTGTATCAATTTCCGCATTTTAGAGGGCAAAGAGTGAAGCAATCAGTGGGACATTTGAACAAGTAGTGCACTAAGGCTAAGCTACATATTACAAGCAAACCATTTAGCTTTCCTTAAACTCATAACAATGGATTAATAAAAATACTGAGAATATTTTCAGGGTCTGATTTATTCCCACACTAAAATTACGGCTGTTACTGTAGTTGCCCTGACAAAAGGGGAACTGTAGAATTATTGGTTCTGTCTGCTGAAAACTTTCTCAATAAGTACAATTACTGTATAACATTAATTTTATTGACAAACTTCAGTATGTTGGCAAACTTGAAGTGCAATCCGCAAAGGCACAAAACAACAGCTAGCATTTCTCATGCAAATTTTTTCACATAATCCAGAATCTAATACGTATTTACATACTGTACCTTGCAATATCACCGATTCACAAAACATTTCTTTGTGGAACAGCTGTGAACTCGGAATCTTTTAACCCGTGGGGTTTGTAACTTTACAGAGTGCATGGAATAAGTAAGAATATGTAAAAAACAATGAATAGCACAGAAGCTTTTCTCAAATTTGATCGAAATATGATGTGTACACCATTATGGCAATGATCATCTAGTGTACATACAAATGTTGTTCTCCACACACTCTGTAATGAAGTATTCGATGCATACTTACGTTAAAGTTGCCAGCTTCCTAGGTGACAGTCAGGTGTGCAGATGTCCCAAAAACCTGCAAGAAAAATTTCTTCTCGTTAGTCATACAAACCTGACGAACCAGGTGGCATTTGTCCTGGAGGATGCATTAGACGTCTATTCTCGCAGAGTTCCAGTTGCTCGCTGAACGGAGGACCCGATGGCGGTGGTAGCGGTACGATCACATCAGCAGATACAGAAATCCTAAAACAGCGAGTTGCCAAGCAACACAGTTAGTATGAAAAGCCCTAATGGCTTCCTATTGTTTCTATAATTACCGGTCTTAACTAAACAGGTAAATAATGTTTACGACTAATGCCTAATGCATACGTAACAATAGTAAGATGCTTCAACTTTACTAAACAGCTACACTTAAACAGAGTGGTGGGTTAAATGGACTGGGAAATAATACAGTTTAAAGTCGATTGTATGTAATATGACCCAAAAAGCTGCTCAAATGGACGTTCATTAAAGATAAAAATTTTCTGAAATTTTCACACAATACAAAAAAATCTGTTTGGACAAATTACATATCTAACAAGACAAAAGATCAGGGTTTGCCAAAAAATATTAGAAATGAGGCTTCAATCTCCACATTAGCAGCTTTGAAGGACATGAAAAACAAAAACCAAAGCCTTTTGCACTTAGTTATTCATCATCACTTCTGATAAGGAATAACAGTTTATTCCAAATGTTTTGCAATAGATACACAGCACTGCAGAAAGATATTGTTATGCTTATTTTTACATCCGATTATTCTTAAACAGACAGTGACACTGACAATAACTAAAAAATGTTACACTTGAAAAAGCCTGCTATATTATGTTCCTACGTATCATGACTGAAGTTTTTAAGAGCAAGTAATTAAAACGATACTTAGTGAACTTCATGAGAGACGGCCTAATGTTACATTTTGTATGATGAGAAGCAATTTCCTATAGACAAGTAACATCTACTTGACACACAATACACAAGTTTATCCATACAGTGTAACTATAAGAGAACAAAACTGTGCCTCTGAGACTTTTACACGGCATCTTCATAAAGTACTGTTGTCTTCCCAACTTATATCTAAATAGTAAGCTTGACACATTAGCTGGGAAACTTCAAAGGGTAAAATAAAGATTGAGATTATGGAATTATTATAATAAACATAAAATGCTACCCGCACTTCTTAGAACTAAGTGTAATAAACTGAATTTTGATTTTTTTGAAAAAACTTAACATTCTCAAACTGTTAAATATTTTTCACAAACACACAATTATACATTCGCTAAATTATTACATATCATCACATTGCGCAAAGCCTAATATGATAAAAGTGTGTAATATAAGCATAGAGAGTTGTTGTGTGGTGGTGTACGCTGCTTTATAACCATACTTGGAAGTGATACTGGTAACTTGTGCGGTGGAAGAGAAGGACAGACTTGATGTAATAAACTTTTTCACAGTTCCAACGATTGACAAAGCCTCACCGCCCATGCCATTGTAACAGTAACAGTTTTAACAGCTAGCTAAAACCTTACCTAGTTCATTTTTTCTGTTCCCACGCAAGATCCTGCTAGTAAATCACGATACATCGCACAGACTAATGCATAATTAAGTAAAGTCCGCGTAAAACAATTGAAGTTACTGAACTGATTTGGCGACAGTTTTACTTTACCCAAATGTCACGTGGCAGTTGTAATTAAGACGTTAACCTTTGACCTAAAGCAACTGCGTGTGCACACAACATAAGCATGAAAAGGCTTATTGAGAAATAAGCAAATGAACCGGGCTGTAATTATTGCTCCGTTTTGCTGCCAGTTTAAATAAACAATAATGGATAGTTACACAGATTGATAACCTTAGGCATAATGCAGCAAACCTCATCATAATCTACTAACTGGGAATAAGAGTGTCTGGCAACATCCACAATAAGTGACATCTATACAACAGGTGTAGTATGATGATTAGTGGAAAATAACCAGTAACCTCATATGAGACGCCTGTTAGCTAGCACACCAACTGCAACACACAATTACTTTGACACATTCCAAAAATAATAAACTTTGGTTTCAAAGAACCCCCAAAAATATGCCTTGTAAAGAACTATTTCAGCTACTTATAAAACTCTGCATTTAAAAACCATATACTTTTACCGCATTTAAATCTATGTACAAGCAAAAGTCGTTGTTTGCAATAGCTTAATTCCAGCTGCAAATGTGTGAAGCAACCAGGTTAGATACTCTTTTATAAGGTATATGCTTTTATTGCCTCATAATTATTTCCCAGCAAATGTTCAAGAAATAATGCAGGCGACGTCGAGAATTTATTTAAAAGCAAAAATAAAAAGATGCATTATATAGCCTTGTTCACAATGTTAAAATAACATAGCTTTTCCTTGAGTTAACAGGTCTATACAATAATGCAGGTGATGTCGAGACAAATTATTTAAAAGCGAAAAAGAAAAATATGCATTTTATAGTCCTAGTTACAACGTTAAAATAACTTATAACTTTTCCCTGGATTAATTAACAGATCTATACATTGGATTTCCTAGGAAGCATGCAGTCATAACAGGTGGTTAATGATAAAATTATTAAATGTCATTTGCTGTCACTCTTGAGTCCACTTTCCCACAATTCTCCACCCAGATATCCCCTGAGCCGCAAAAGTATTTTTAAAATTGATGTCAATCAAGAAACAGCATAAAATAAGAACAAATTAGCTACTAACATGAGCCCAAGATCACAAGTTATTGACTTAACCATGCGCACTACGGCCCAACCATGGTTCACGTCCCTTGCTCAATTATTTACCAGTTATCAAATTAGTTTAAAGTGTATAGATGTATGTAGATGCATGTAGATGTATATGGAAATCCTTTAATCTCCACTAACAATCTGTTATTAGCTAGATTAATAATATTTCAAACCGCATGTAAATCAACTGACTACCGGGGCAGTTATTTAATTATCCTCAAAACTATTTACTGGAAAATTTACCTATATCTTATCAACATTTTGACAATCAGGAGTGCCTCACTGGTGCAACCAAAAAATGCAAGTTGGCTTTTTGCAAACCACGAAATTGTGTACACAGGACACTCTAGCTGAGTTGAAGAAAAAACCGTTTTTGTCAATTACATTAAATGGAAAAAACTTCTTAAATGTGTAATCTATGGAAGTTTTGTTCTAGTGCTAAATTGTAGTAGTAGTTAATATGATTCAAAATTGGTATAGATCACTAAAAACAGTAAAAATTCTATGTTTGTGCATTGAACTGATACGAAACCTGCCAAAAGTAGACAAAAATGTATTATTTATAAAAAAATATAATGTTGAACTAATATTAACAGACAGTTTTGAGAACAATACACATGTACATGCTGTAGTGTTCACCTCAAGTCACACAAATACATACAGTATTAAACCATGAAGTACTTAAGCCCAACCTAAAATGGAAACAAAGGTGATTATTCAACATAACAGCAAATAAGTTAAATAACAAACATACCCGGCAGGTGCCAAAGATGAAGGCACTGGACCAACAGGTGCAGGAACAGGTTGTCCTACAGGTAACGATAAAATACCACTACCTCTAACCAAATGCTGATCTGAAATAAAAACAGAATAACTGCAAAATTTCAATAATATCTGAACCACATCAACTTTAGCTGTACGACATTAACTAAACAAGTTGGTCTCTCAAATGTTGCAGGTCTTCAAAGACAAATTTCACTGTTTAATATAAATTTTAACAAAATGAAACGATAAAAGTAGGGAAAAAGATTAGAAAGAAAAAAAAGAGTTGAGCCCAAAAATGACGAAATCCAAATGTTGCTCAGAATTTTCTAATGGTTCTAGAAAATATAACGTCATAAGATAACTCTAAAGTACTGCCAGACTCAACAGTGTGAGGCTGATCTAACTCTAGCCAGGGATGTTAACGAAACAAAAAATTCATTTTGCTTTGCAGATAATTGCACATTTCGGTTGAGTTTCATTTTCATCGTTAATTATCAAGTTTCATAGCTGAAACCTTGGCAAGTAAACCTTGTAAGCAAGTACAGTACGTTTATCAAAAAAGCCGTAATATTGTTAGTCTAGCGGGTTTGCTTTGAATCTGTCACCTGCTTGTCCATTACAGTTAACGTCATTGTTTCTGGAAGCTAAACATTTAATCACTTGTTCTGCGGTTTGCTTTTGAAGTTGCTTTTCACAGGGGAAACAAGGTCATCGTCAACAGCAGTTCAAGCACTAGGTGTTTTGCATGAACATGAGCAGTATACAGCAACAGATTTTCAACGCTTTTATCATTATGAGAATTTCATGAACCAACTTCTTCGTGAAGAAAGGAAGCAACCGACCCTACACGATTTTTTGTAATTTTTGGTGATAATAGTCAGATTTGTGAGATTTTTTACTTTCATTTTTTATTAATTCACCTAACTAATTTCTTAATTAGTATAAATTAGTATTCTTAAATAATTGCTCATAGGAATTTTGATACTAATTCTTTTCTAAAATTCATTTAAAACATTTGCTATTCATACTAAGGTGATGAGTCATGCTCACACTTCTACAGTAATAATAGGTTACATTCGTCAGCTAATTGAATCAATCGGCTAATTGGGTCAAAACACTTCCGTCCCAAAGTGAGTCTATTAACCTGCGTCTACTGTAATTGGAAGTAAGAATGACTACGTACCATGTGGAACATGTTGAGCACCTAAGTGATTTTGAACATTGCCCTGTAAACCAGTAAGAAGTCCATGACCAAGCGTATTAGCTAGAGACGTGATAAATGGTGTTGACACACTAGCATGAGGCAGAGAGGCAACTGATGAACCAGCTACATGTGGTGCTACTACGTGTGGCAGGTGTGGAGGTCCATGCTGAAAGAAGTTAAATCAATGCATTTACTCACAACAATGACTTCTGCTTCGTATTGGTAAACGAAATTATTAAATTAAGAATGGCACCAGTTTCATTTCTATGATCAATAATTGATATTCAATAATGATCGATGATCAACTGACTGTTGTGGCACTCCTGCACCTCAATGCGAGAAATCAATTAAGAATGTCATAAAGCGGCAAGCGCAGCGCACAAATATCCCATATTGAACCTTATCTTTAGCTGCGCTGTTTCAGCATTGATCATCAGCAATTTTTTTTAACAAAGACATTTGTTGCTATCAGCACTGCAATGAAATGGTAGAAATGGGTGGCAGAGTGTGCAAAATCTTACACTTATTGCATTAAGCAATCATCGATTATGTTAATCTATTATCGAGTGCTTAGTTGAATGTCAAGGCCAAATGAATTTCGATAAAATCGGACAACCGGAACAGCACTACTCGCTACGACCTGCTATGGAATGCTGGATTCTGGCTTGCAGAATCCGAATTATGTAACAAAAAACAATGCTTGTTCTTTTTACACGTGTAACTTTACTGTAGATCTAAATTCACCGTAGGTGAAAGTGGCAATATTCTTCTTCATCTGTTACTTCATTACATTTTGAATCATTGCTTTGCTGAATTCGTTAATGTTTTGTTACCTATTGCTAGCTTTGCTACCAGGTTTGGCTCGTAAATTGATGGTTCTTACAAATTATTTTTAATCCTACATCATAATACTAATACTGGAATAAATGAATTTTCTTGTGAGTAAATGTGAGTGAGCTTTTTCATAAAAATAAGCAATATGTCTCACACAATTTTTTTAAAATTCATTTACAGTATTGTTTACTAAGGGATGGTTACTAGGTGACTACTTTCTCTACCATGCCTCTTTCTGTTTATTTTCTATGATGAACTAATTGTATTAAGCAAACCGTCTTTTGAAGCATATGAGGCAATAAATAAATTTTAATCAAATTGAAATTGAATTGAAAATTATTGAAGCAACACTTAAAACAGCATAAATAGCATTTTTGGGAAATAGCAGGCAACAAAAGATTTTGTGGATGCAAACCTAACATTCTGCTCGTTGTTAGAACTGAGGCCAGATGTGCAACACAACAACTCAAATTGTTAAGACATACAAGAGAAACTGCTCCAAGCATTTCTAAAGTATCACAAATGTTATTCCACATTTTTTGAATTTCACTCACAGTTTACCCTTTCATTTGAAAATGCCTGCATGAATGCCATATTCAACAATATAACCTGTGAGGAGATGGAAAGAACTCTGTGAGCTTGGAAAATGAGCTCACTGATCAAGACAACTAACATTAAACACATGAAAGAGATAACCTCTAGGAGAAAACATTTTTAATGTACTAATTATTCATTTTTCGGCTTGGTTTATAGTATTGAAAATGGCTATAATAGCTGAAACAATCATCTACACTCAATAAACATGTCGACAACTAACATTATTCTACTGTATTGGTTTTGAAAGATGTTGTACAAGCAATACCTGGTATCCCAGTAAAGGCTCTTCTCTTTTTAGGGGTGGTTCCTCCAAAAATTTACGTTTGATGGGTTGCAAATCAGCAATTGAAGAGGCTGCGAATGAGGCAGAGGATCTCGGCGATGGCTGGGACGCTATGATAGTCGTTGGCTGTGGAAATTGGGCAGGTGACACTGCTAAGCTTCCCACACCAGGCTGAAGTGAATTTGCAAACTGAAACATAAGAAAAAATGAAACTTTGACAAGTAGAAGTAAGAACCCATTATAATCCTACACAAAACTCAAAGGAAGCAATTAGCATAAAAGGTAAATTAGGTAACTTGAACGTACAACATCTCTACTTGAAGCTATAGTTTTTCTTTTTGTAGTTTATGGCGTTAATAAAATTAAACTGTTATACAAAATTGAGAAAGCAGAGAGAACTACGTCATGATAAAGTAGATTGATAAATGGGGCATACTCACTGTTTACAAATATCTTTTACCTGAAAATACGTGCACATAATTTACAAACTACAATATTACAAAAAGCAATTTATACAAGCATACCTGCTGCATTGCTGCAGTAAACGTAGGTTGTGACGTTACTAATCTTGAGCCCAGCATTTGACCACCAGTTAATGATGCTGGCTGGGGCAACACTACTTGCACAGGTGATGGCACCGAATTGACGGGCTGTGGCGTAAGAGCAATTCTAGTCGAAGTCGGAGCACCAGCTACAGGGGCGCTTAATCCACCAGAAGCTGCAGCCAGTCCGATCTGCTGATTGAATGTCAGTCCGACAGGTAGAGAAACAAGAGGAAGTCTAGCTGCACCAACTAATGACGTGGTAGCCGAAGCCAAAGATGCAGGAGATGGACCCCAACTGTTGGCCACTGAAATAGAAAACAATATTTAAAGGAGACAGGGCGATTTTTCATATACTACCCTAATTTCAAGTACGGTAAAAAGTATATATCTTAACACCAATAACAATGCAAAATCGATTCCGAGAATTAAATAATAGAATAAAATCGTAGTTAATGACGGGCGAGCCCAATTATTGATGACATCACAAACGAACATGATTTTCAACAGCAAAAACATTCCATGAGCATGTTGTACATGTTTACAAAAGTGAAAATTGAAGTACAGCAATACAGTAAGATATTCGGGGTGTCGTATTAAAACTCGGTAAGTTTTAAGATAAAAATTCAAATTTCAAATTCACTGCTATGCTCAAGCATGAGCTGTTGAACGTGTGCAGTATGTCACAAACGAACACCTCTGAACTGAGAGGTACAGAACCTGTTGTTGTGCAGCGCATTTCCGAAATGCAGGCACTAATGCCCATCTAACTAGTGGCACGAATGTGAATTTGCAATAGTGTGGTAATAATTCTTTCAGGAAAGCCATTTTTGAAAAAAATAGTATGTTCTCTTTCAATATTTTAAAGGGCAGATTGTTTTGACCTACAGTTTAAGATTGGGTCCAGTTTTTCTTTAACATTTATTTAACAATTGTCCAGAAAAAATATTCCTCAAATTAACTCACAATTTTCCCCTTGCTGGTAGAGGCGTTTGTAAAGAATACCACGCCAATGTATAGCCACTTTCTCCTCTTTTCAAAAAGCTATGAATTTCCCTCCAAGACTCAAACCAACTCCCTCTAGGTTGCTTTCTCTTTTTCTCTATACGGTGTTCCTTTAGGAACATCGGTAAAAAACTTCAAAAAATGTCCGCTTTTTTATTCCATGTAGAAAAATTTCTTAAAAGAGTTTTGTGTGCGTCTTGGGGAGAAACTTGTAGCTCTTTGAAAAGAGGAGAAACTCTTGTGTCTGTTTTACAAGGCCTCTACCAAGAAAATGGTTATGAGTTAATTTGGGGAAATGTTTTTTCTCGAAGATTCTGTACATTTTAACAAAACAATTTGAAACATCTAAAACATACTTATACATATTTGTAACTTTTATAAAAAAACTCACTTAACGAGCCAGCAATCGACGCAGCCAATGACGTTGCTATACAAGACGGTGGTAGCAAAGCAGGACTTCCGACAATGCCCATACCTTGTACATCGAAAACAAATTATTTTAGCAACTATAGCTTCATTTCAGACTATTAAAAGTGATATAACTAAGGATGTATCTGCAAACTGTAGCACTAATCTGAGCAGATCAACGAAATTATTAGTAAGGCCAAAAACTGACTCAAAATTTATGCAGTTCCAAGTACATTCTAGGTAGAGTATCTAAATATTATTTACTTCAGTTTCATTTGACCTGGTCTTGAATATGCTTGCTGTGTTTGCGACAAATGTAATGTCAAGCAATTAAATGAACTCGAAGATGTTCAACTCGATGCAACAATAATAATATCCGGTGCTAGTCGTGGTACCAGCCATCATCATTTGTACTATGAGTTGCAATTGCTTCCTTTATGCAACAGACGCATTCAATATAAAGGTATACAATTATGTAAAATGTTCAGTCGCCTTGCTCCTTCATACCTAGAAAATCTGTTACCACCTACAGTAGGAACAATCACAGGGAATCATGCACTTCGCAATAGTGACCAATTTTACAATGAATATCAAAGAACTAGTATTTGCCGTAGCTCTTTCATAAGTGCGACAACCCAAGCCTGGAACAATTTGCCCCATGATATTAGAAATCCCCCTCGCTTACACAATTTAAATGTAAGCTGGACAACTTAGACGAGTTTAAAGTTAGTAAGTCACCACCTCATTTAGCTGCTGGTGCTAGGTGTGGGCTGTCATTTCATTTATTATACAAAGTGGGTGCTTTAATTAATAAAATTAAATCTATAGTACATTAAAATCTCTGAATTCTACGTTACAGAGTAAATTATTTATATTCTTGCATTCCTGTGATCCCAACATGTTCATCTTTCTTTCATTAGCTTCATCTTCATTCATTCTATTTTCATAGTTTTACATTAACATTAAACACATCATAACCAACTTGTCCCACTCTTTCGCACACTGCTATTCAAAAAATAAGTTACACAACTTTCTCCATCTCATTCTTACCTGATGAATAATTAACAGTTCTTGTACTCGTGTCCCTATGGGATGAAATATCTACTGTCTGAAAGGCTTTTATATAGGTTATGCCTGTTAGCCAATCAGCATTTGATTAATTGCCCATTGTATTTATTATATGATTGTAATGTTTCTTGTCAAATAAAGATATTGATTAAACTAATTGCAGCATTTTTACCTGGCGTAGAATTTATTAATGGCGTATGTGAGAACAATGACGACCCAGCAGTCGATGCTAACAATCCCTGCTGATTTGCAAGTCCACTGCGTGTTATTGGTGTATTACTCAGCAGTACTTGTGAACCAGCTGGCTGAGCTGAGTTAAGTCCTGCAACATTTAGACCTAAAAATAAAATTGATACATAAAGTAGACTACATCATAAAAAAATTTAAGTTTAAAGAACAGCAAATTTAAAGCACCAAAATTTTTCTCAACATCTTGCGTGGGCACACGTATTTATACAAATGAAAAAATATTAAATTGAGGTTGATCAACTCAACTGTTGTGATTATTTCGACAACCAAGTATACTATAAAAACGTTGTTGTCCAAACAGTAGATCCCAGTTAAATACTAGTAAACTGAAAACTGTTCATTTAGACAAATAATTTTGGAGGTGTGTATCGATGTGTAACTAGAACTGAAGTGCCACATCTTCTTATAGCCTCCGAGTGTTTCACTAACACGTACAACAATTGATAGTACTAGCGGCAACCACATAAATCGAAATGCAGATAGGTCACTACTTTGTTATTAATTTTGTAAATTTGAACAAGTCTATTCTCACAGCTCTGCATCTCATGCATTTCATCTCGCGGACTAAGAAAGATTTAATCTAAGGAACAAAAAAGCTGTAAGTTTAATTTATGAGCAGTACAACTATAATTTTTAAGTAATCACCGTAATCACTCTAAAGTCTAAAAATCCACTATGCGACAGGCCACGCGTTTGTGCTTCAAGTAACGTGCTCATGACCTTCAGGGTAATGAAATCAAATGTACATATCTTATTGCAAAACTTTACATGTATAAACACAACCCAAGATTGTCACTGTATGGCTATGAAAATGAGAAACAGAAACATTTTGTTAATAATTTATATATAGAACCACAATTTTACCTAAATGATAACATAACGGCACTCACCCGGCTGCTGAAGTTGCTGCAAAGCCTGCTGGTTAGCTACTAAGCTTGCTAACTGTGCCGCAGCTAAAGCATGTGCCTGAGTCTGTACTTGTAGGAATTCCTGTCGAACCTACACAAAATAAATCATTTTTGTTGCCTTACCAACTAATAAAATTTGAACAATCCTGTTCAATTTTTACGTAGTTAACCTAACTAGACTTCATGTACATAATGTCTAAAAAGAGTTACTAAAAGCATTTACAAATATCACCTTACCGTTTGACATAGATTTTCACAAAGTTCTTTGGCTGCATGTAAGCCTTCTATCTTTGGGTGCCTAAGCAATGGAGAACAGTTTAGTTAAAGTAAAGGAAAAGCAAGTTAAACAAAATGACTCAAACATACGAAACGTATTTCATCATACATATTAAAATTAGATATTAAACAATTAAATTTTATTCAATTAGAAATATATATATATATATGTGTATGTATGTATATGTATATCATTTATTTGCATTTTCAAAGTTACAAATGCAATAATAACAAGTAAACACGTTTTAGTTAAATGAAAGTGCATACGTAATAAGAAGGTGCAGAAGTTCAGCCGACTCTAGTCCAGTGAGTGTGTCACTAATACCTGATCCTTTACCTCGTAGTTCAACCTTTGCGCCTGTCTCTGAGACAATGTGCGCTAAATAGGATCCCTAAACACAATTCAACAATCATTACGTGATTGTGCCATTATTACACGACTTTACGACTATGTGATGCATGAATCACTTTAGAAATGGGATTCACCTGATTTCAAGTACCGAAATCCGATACTGATATCAGATACTGATCAACTTATGATAACTTCTACATTATCATTGATTAATTTACGTCTGTGTATTCCGACTAGCCCATGATTTTTCAGTGTCTCCTTTCTTTCAATTCATTACCCACAATAGGTAATAATTGTTGTAAAATACACAACAATGGTTTATGAACATTCCGTATTCAGGTCATAATTTAATTAAGGATATCCTTAAAGTGCTGGTTAATTTGAAGGATAAAAAAAGTTGACTTCCACACTATATAAGAGCTACACTTGAAATTACGTTATATGAAATTATGTTATTCTTGCTATAAAACAGTCTTTCTCACAGGTTTTCTACTTCGCCCGTTTAATTTAAACAAGCAAAAGTAAAAAACTGATCAATTCTTATGTTATTTCATCTTTCTTGCTAATAACAGAAATCGTTGATATAGTTTTCAGCAAGATCAAAGGATAAAAAATGATGTACTGCTGTGCTAACAAAACTCCTGGGAGACAGGAGCTACATTTTTCAGCAGCAGTAAGATCCGGAAATCAAAATAGGTCATTTTTAATGCACGAGGAAGCGGATTGAGATTTTAATCTGGAATCAGCAAAAGTCAATATGTCACATCATAACAATTTATATGGCAACACACAAATACTTAAGTTAATATAGGCAGGTTTTTTTAAAAAATAAAAACCTTACACAAAGGTAAGAATGTAAAAATAAGAAGTTTCATTTAAAACTAACGAAAATTTGCTTACCCCAGGTCCCAATATTTTTTCTTTTAAAGGAAATGTTGAGGTTAAATCTAATCCAACAAATACCTTTTCTTGTAGCATTGGGCCCTGAAACAAACCACAGATAAGTATTTCAAATTAAAGTTCAATAAAATTGAAAAAGCAGTCATTTACTTCTGAAAAATATAAAAAATAAGCAAAAAACTCTACAAAGATGCATGTTAAAATCAACAAAACTACATACAGGTGGACAAAATGTCGGTGCTGGTGGTCGGAGTTGCGGTGGTAGGGCAGCCAATGCAGAAACAGCTGGTGTAGGCAGTAATGCTCCTCTAGGTGTGTTTTGGATATCAGGTGCTCTTAAAGGCCACTGCTTTTGCTGCTTATCACCATAGCTATTGCTTATAATCTCATTAATTTTTGCAACAGCCACTGTAAAATAAGTCATGTATTACATCAAAAACTAGCTTTGCACAATTTTTCCCAAAAAATCGCAAATGTAAGTTGATTGTGGTATGAATTTTAACACAGTAAGAGTCGCGATGCAAGTGAAAAGTTCTGAGCATCAATGTTGTATCCTCAATTGGTTTCTAAAGTAGTGAAATTGTTTGGCGTATGTCACTATTATAATAGATTCAGTTCATCATTTGTTAATATGAAAAAAAGCTTGGTGCCAACTGTCAAAAAAATAAGTGAAAGGATGAATTTTGGACTGCAAAGAAATTCTGTACACAGTTTGTCTTTTTATCAACCGACAATTGAGCATGCCTGGCAATGCCTTATTTGATCAATTCGCAAGAACCACTCCAGTGAGAAATACAAGCAACTTACCAGGTATGCCTAATTTCAATACCAAATTCTTGTTGGTGTAAATAGTTAACAAACAAAATCAGCGGAAAACCCCAAAGTTCTTGTAGATTCAGATGTAGCCATAAAAGTGAGATAAAATGCAAAACTTACTATCAATAGAAGTTTGCGTTGGACCTGAGATGTGCAAAAACAATGGTCTTTCGCTAAAAGAAAAAAGTAAGTATTTAAAAAGCGCAACCGTACCTTTAATACTATTGAATCACACCACTGATTGCAATAAACACAAAGAAACATATGACTAAAAGCATATGACAACTATGAGATTGTTATGTCAGTGGTCTTTTTATATGGCACAGCAACACAATGTCTAGTATTATTATTATTAGTAATTTGGTCAACAACATGTAACCTGTATAATCAGTATACCACATAGAAGAACAAGGTTCTTGTAGGTAAGCACAAATATATTTCAAAAATCAAACAATTAAAAACTAACAACAAACGAAATACAGAGCTATTAAATATAAACAAAAAATTGTATTTTATTCTGTTCTATAATTCTGAAGTGGACAATTTATCGCAAATAATTAATAACATGACAAAATTTAAACAATAGAAAAGCAAAGAAGCCACATACCCCATATTATTTTTCTCTCTATCAACAAGGGACATGTATCTCCCTCTTGTAGATATAGCAGCCCCACTAAATTTGTTAATCTGAAAAAAGACAAACCATATAGAGGACAAGGAAAGAAATTTATACATTGTGTGCATATACAGCCAGACTTAAAACACACTAAATGTTATAAAGGCTATTTCACATGCCTCAGCCAAACTTTCATGCCGTGCTGCACCAGAATGTAAAAGCCAAAATTTCAAATACCTCATCCTGTGTCATTCCCCGGGTAAGGATATTTCTAGCAGCCATTGGAACATCATTGATATCCACTTCTGCTACATACAAGTCATTGGCTTCTTTTCTATATTGAAGGCCACCAATTCCTGTCACAGTCTGTATAAATAAAAGACAATGGTATAACCAAAAGTAAAAATGAAACATAGAAACTTATTCAAATTATTTTAGTTATTAGTGACATGTTAGACCTAAGTGATGATCCTCAGTGATCAGTCAGATAGCGAATTTGACATTCGTAATGACAATTATATTAAAGATTTTGTTTTGTTTTGTGTAAAAACGTGTAACACTGTTACCTGGGTTTATTTCGCAATGTGCTTTTAAACTGTGTCATTGGCGCTTATAATTTTTAATTTCCGCACTTGAAAATGATGATTGCAACCAAGAGGTGCAAGAAAACTAAGAATGAAACAGCTTTCAGAAGGTAGCCTGCTGCAGGTCAAGATTGTGAAATGAATCTTTGCAGTGCTTAAAGTTCTTCCAGGCCTTGATGCCCATTTTCTTCTTCAGGTGCAGTATGAGATGGTAGGACTATTTTATTAACATAGCATTTCTCTTGTCCCGAATTTTATTATTCATTTTATTACTCAATTCCCTTCGCAATTTGGTGTCATGTTGTGCAGTTAGACTGGCGGGTTATACCCTGTTTAGCAGGCCCGTGCCATCCCCAGATGATAAGGCATGCGAGGAGTTGCCTGCACTGCACTATGACTTCATCATTTGACTTTACTTTATAAGGTTTGGTGAATCATAACAAAATAATGTGAATTGTGATTCAATGATGGTGTAATGTTCAAGTTCAACTATGAATACGTTATAATTATTAACCATGAAGATCCTTTATTAAGTGGCGAAGTGTCTTAACATTAGCAAGAATGGAGAATTGTTACATTGCACACGAACCATAGGCTGAATAACTAAACTATGAAAACTCTCTCACCTTAGTTTTAGCAGAGTTTGGCAACTTCAACTTCCCCTTGGCAATAAGTTGCGCATTCACTCTAGCAGCAGCTTCTGACGCTGCTTCTAAACTATCGCGCGGACCGTTCCTATAAAAAAAAACATGTAAACCATGCCATAAGGATTCATAGATAAATACAAACTAAAATTGGTAAAAACCAAGCTATAAAAACGATTTCAACTTTGTAACCTACCTTCCCAAATTATTAACGGCCGCCATATTTTCCTTGTTTCGGAAATTTTTTCTTTTTGCTGCCATCTAGTGTTGTAGTTCGCCAATTTTCTACATCTTAGCCATTGATTTAGCAGAAGACCTCGAACCATAAACTCAGTATTCACTAAGCATCAAATATTGTGAAACGTACCATTTACAGTCTCTTGGACAACATAACAACATTAGTCATATGCTACTATACATACATTTACAATCGGCTTTTAAACAGCAACAATGAGTTGCCCAAAATAAATAATTATAGATATCTTTTGCACCAGCATATTCGGATGTTGCAGCGTCATATTGTACTGACAATCCATTGTTTTTTTAACCACTCAGTTAGCCGTGGCGACTTTAGAATATCGTTTTTTTCAGCAGGTGTCTTAAATTAATCCAAAGATCCACTTTTCTTCAGTTTCTGGAATACATACAAAAACCTCTAAAGAAAAAATTTCCAAAAAAAACGAAGCCCAAATATTCATTAAAAGGGCTAGCTGCATAAGTTGCTGTACTAAGTCCTTTTAACGTCTGTTTCAGAGCTAATGAATTTATTACGTTCTGCAATGCAAAAAACCCTCTTGCGCTTCCTCTTTACAAGACATTGGCACGACCATGTCTTACCCAAGTATGGAATTCCGACTTTATATAAATTGGAATCTACTGGGAAGAGTAAAACAGCGTAAAATATGCAGCAGAACAGTAAATGCCAAAGTTGCTATATGACAAGATGCAAGTATTGCAAAGCAGAATGCATAATTGAGCATTACAGCACTTAACATTAATGTTTATTCTTTAAAAACACGATAATACAACATAGTTATGACCACATGATTCAACCTCAACCTGGCAGTTACATTAGTGAATTTCGTAAACTCAAATACAAAATTTAGAATCAGTGCATATTGAACAATACTTCACAAGTGAGTAGCTCACGGGTTTTTTAGCCACACAATCAAATACAGTTTTAGTATTGTACAACACAGTACCAATTGTTTGACATACTACAAACCATAGTTTGTATTAGGACAGGGTGTCCATTGCTGCCCCACTTTTTATGTATTATAATTTCTTTCTTCACATATACACATATACATGGTATTAAGTCTATAGGCGCTGAAATATATTTTGATTTGTACTGGATAGGTGATTGGCATTAGACTGTAATTATGCAAATGTAAGCATACAATATATTTTTTCTAACAAACATTAACATAAATGAAACCACATAACTAATCATTATTTCTATTTTTAGTATTTTTTCATTATTTGATAGAAACGTCAGGAAAGAAAGTGAGATATATAGAAGTGAAAGGCAGTGTCTGATCACATTATATTAGTAGAATAACAAAATTATATAGATGCTGAACACTATATAAACACTATGAATTATAATTGTAAGGTGTTGCAAGATCACATTATATTCATAGAACAGTGAAGTTAAGCAATGAATACTATTAAGTGAACTAGAAATTAACTATATAATTACATTCACTATTTAACCTAGTACTGCATTCCCTAGGTTCTGCAATATCTACTATGTTACTATGTTACCTGTAACCATTGTACCCAACACTTTATTATAATAAGATACGGCACTCCTTTATTTGCCAAAAGTCTTGGCTTGTGAAGCCATGCACTGGACATATTTTGCAAGGCTTCTCAACACCCAACAATGTCTTATTTTGACAGTTTACAGCCACTGAGAATGAGTCAGAAGTTTTCAATTTATCATAAATATGTTTCAGCTTTTGAGGATGTTGTGCAGCAAATGTTTCCAGCTGCAAGCGTATGTATTCACCTGCTGTGCTCTCACAATTTTCATAGTCAGCTTGGCAATTTCTGTTTAATATTGCACATTTCTTGGGTACTGCTTTGTATGGAAAAGTTAGCTCTGCCTTATCTTTCGCATAACCGAGTATAGGTCGGACTGCCACTGGATATTCTGTGCTCTCCACATTGTTTAACAGAGTCTCTAAAAAGGATTGTTCAAATTCAGATTGTTCTGTCATATGATCAGATGAGGGGTTATCTTCATCAAGCTTTTGCTCTTTAATTATAAATTTTAAAAGCTGTGTTGGCAAAGAATCTTTTTGGAACACAATCTTTCTTTCTTTTAGTTTGCAGACACTAGGAGCATTTAGCATTTTGCATACTTCACTTTCTTTGATGGTTTGGCTTTTAGTTAAACTGTTAGCACTTTTAACCAATTTTTCAGAGGAAACTGCCTCCAAGTCATTGTAAAAATTTTCTTTAAGTCCACAAACTTGACTTACAGATGTATGAGTAGCAAGATTTGGCGGTATTTCTTCAACATCTAAAG
Source organism: Tubiluchus corallicola (assembly GCA_030141605.1). NCBI lineage: Eukaryota > Metazoa > Priapulida > Priapulimorpha > Priapulimorphida > Tubiluchidae > Tubiluchus > Tubiluchus corallicola. The sequence continues at coordinate 118,214 of JAQGDQ010000383.1, read as the reverse complement.
ACCCTGTTTTAATAAACGGAAGATATGTCGACAGTGTATCAGAAAAAGTCGCAAGCTCATGCTGATCTGAATTCAACAGAAATTTTTGGTCTGCTTCACTTGAGATCATTTTAGTACTGCAGCACTTAGGATTGAATTCAATCTCTTTGTCTGACTCTGAAGAACTGTCATTACAAATGATCGGTACACTATTCTCGCTATAATTTAAGTTTGCTATACTGCTGTTGCATACCGATACTGTATTACTAAGATTTTTATTTTTATTATCGCCACACACATTAGCACTGTCTTTAGAAGTTTCAAAAACATCTTGAAGTGTTGAAGCTCCCGCACGTTTATGACTTCTGGTGATTGCCCCAGTGGTTTGAATGTTCTTCAGAGAAATTTTTTTGTCACCTTTCTGGAATTTTGTTTCACAAATATCATTGCCGGCAGTGTCATGTTCACTGCTAGTTTTAGTTGTTTGCTTGTGAGGCACAAAGTCTTCGCTGGCACACTCTTTAACAACTTGGTTAATTATCTCCACAACAGTGTCTTGGCGATTGGTGTTTTTCTGCAATATATTGGTAAGCTTTGGTTTGCGTTTCTGATTTGTCTTTAACAGTTTTCTTTTCTTTCCCATAATGGAATCATTCAAGCATCTGACCACTGAATACCAGTAAATATAGCATTTACCAACCCACTCCTCACTGTCCGTTTTATGTACTAATCAAAGATTTTTAATGCAATGGCCTCGTTTTATATTAGCATCAATCTGCATATACGCTTCCTCAACTGCCTTTACTGGTGCTAAGAAGCTCACTGGCAAATTAAGGTGCACACATCTGAAAAGAACACAAGCAAATCTGAAAAAGAGTAATAAAGCAAACAAACAAAAACATGCTACACAATACTAGTGTAATTTGTAAAATTAAATCCCCAAATTCTAATCCTAGCATAGTGGCACAAATAGAACACCACCACTTTTACCAAAAACTCAGCATAATAAATTTTGATTTCTTTTAATACTTACCTAATCTTCAAATTTCCCTTGGCAAATTACATTAATTTAACCACTACCACAAACTGGAACATCTTTTTGCCTAATTATTTTTCTGTATTGTGATCACAAAGATCATTTAATTGATATTCAAATTATTTCATTAAAAATGCTAACAAATTTTTTGGACATTGATCCAATAACCTAAGGTAGCAATGCTTTAGGGGATTGTTACTAAGAATCCACTAAGAATCTTCGGATTATTTCATTTTGCTAACACCAATGGTTAGTTAACTAAACAGATGTGTGTTTTCCAAAAGCTTACCAAAACTTCACTTATTGAATATTACACTTAATTTACTTACTTGTGTTAACTGACCAGTTTTACTTCATTACACTTATAACAAAAATATTATAGACTATAAGCTTAAAATGTTTAGAAACAGCTAGGAGTTACAGGAAACAGGATGATCCTGGAAACTAAACATAGTTAGGAAACATTACCCAGCAAGCCTATATAAAACATATATATATATTGACTATATTATATAATATATAATTAGTGGAAATATAGTCTAATTTCAGTTTTTATAGGAAAAAAATGCATATCACTTACGTTTAAGAATTGCTGATTTAAACATGTTGTTGTTAGTAAATGTAATGCACTCTCTTATGTACTCTACCATTAGTAACACCTTCACTGAGCCTTGAATGATGATGGATAGCTCCTCTTTGAGTAAACTCAGTAATTGCTGATGCAACTGTATTAACATTTAATCAGCAGCCTACCGAAGAACGTCAACCTATGCAGGGTAACAGTTACTGTCAACACCACCACACATAGCCACTGTTGTAATAATAAAGAGTTAATTTATATCTTGCAGCTTGTCTGCGCTTGATATTACACAAAATACACAATTTAGTTTAATTGATGACTTTGCAAGTTAGAAAAAAGTACAACTATTTGGTTAAAGATTGTTATTTTAGTTTGGTATGCAATAAACAGTAAAATAGTGCTATTATTAAAGAACATTTCTGACAAACAAAAGATAGTTTATTTAAAGAATTTGCAAGTGTTTAAGACTGGTGCGGGCAAATTCGTGGATGGCTCTATCTGAGGGGACCCCATGATTTCATAAGCCTAGGAGCTCAAAAGGTCATATTGCGGCCATGCTCAGACGATACTGGTCAAGTAATGATACGGATCATATCGGGGTCAAAAGCCATTTTTCTCTAAACTTAGCCACCTATTTATATTGTACTGGTAAATGGACAAGTGACAGTAACTGTAATAGTAAATTTAATTAGTTTCATAAACTTAATACAGTAGTTTAGATGTTAGTGCATATTACACATATGAAGAACTTAGATTTAAAATGAGATGTAGACTAATTTTGCAAAAATCTGACAGCCTACACCATTCTGTAAATGTTACCCAAGGCTTTCACCAATAATTTCTATTTGTGTTCAGCACGAGATATACCAGAAGTAACAGCCGTCAGAAAAAACTGCTTCCCTACAAAGTGCTATAAGCTTGCAACATATTTCTTTGCAAAATGCGATATAATACCGATAACAAATGAGCACATTTTTGCATCATCAACTATTCTTTGCCAATCATCATATTGCAGTTCAGACACTTGACTTTGTATCTGGCAATCAACTCTGATGTACATGACAGCTCGGAAAATGTGATTTATGTTGGGCTACTTTTATTGTAACGATCTTCAAAATTAATTTCTATTGATTAAAATCTTAATTAAACTGCATCAATTACAAATTTGACATTGTGTTAAAAATACCTATTTCCTATTTTCTAATGAATAAGCATCATATTACAATTGAGCAAAGCAAATGGGGTGATGGCAAGTTGTCCCTAAATATCAAGAAGTTTGACTTACAAGTTACTAATTATCTTTGTGGATGAATTATTGACATTTTTTCTATTACACTGATTTTTATAATGAACTATTTACTGGAAATGAAGTTTTTGGAAAAAGGTCAACTTTTAAATTAACTGCCATCATCACAAGTAACATAACACATGATCACCATTATAATCATCATTATCATCACTACCATCACCACCAACATCAATACTGGCATCACCACTGCACAATGTTGTCATATTACCCATCATTAACACTGAGGAAACTACCATTTTCATTGAAGCTAACAAAAATGTTAACAGTTATCCTGTTATCAGGTATGGCATGCTGTTGTGGTTACCGCTGTTGCTGTTCCCGATAGTATTGCAGACTTATTTATATTACAGTGTATACATATGTGCATAAGGGTATGCCAATGAATGTGTACGTGTGCGCTCTGTCAGTGTGTCGCGAACGCGAAGCATGTGACACCAAGAAAGTTTTTGATTGGCCATGAGGATTTAGTGCATAAGGGAGCTTTTTGTTCCAGTTTTACAGACAAGATGATAGTTTTACAGACTTTTCTGTCTTTGCTTTATTTTGTCAATTTTGTGATTATGTGTGTATAATAAACAGTTGTTGCTGTTTTAAATCCTCTACTCTAGTGAAAAGGAAGTTATGTCAGTGTCGTTCTTTCATGTTTATGGACTGTTGAAATTGGGCAGTTTCCAATATGGTGTCTATTTACAAGCTCATATTGCATGTAAAAGTTTGCTGCTTGAGGATGTATTTTGCTTAAATTGGGAAAAGCTACTTGAATGGGTGTAACTGTAAGTGCAGCATTTTGACAAAACATTAAAATTCTCAATTCAAAATCTTGATTTTAAAATTAAAGATATATATTAAAGTTGTCAAAATACTACTCCATTTCAATCAAACTGATTCATTTTACTTCTTTCAAAAATAGTAGAACAAATTGCCATTTTGCTCAAAACCACAAAATCGCACGTCTCGTATTGCATCTAATCTAAGTTCTTCACTTAAATACGAGGGGAGGTGACGAAAGACCTAAGTGAGCTAATAATGTCGAATACACACAATTAACACAAGGATGATCTCACTGCAAAACCAATAACTTAAGCTTAATCTGGAATAAATTAACATTAACAACAAAGACCCTGAGACAGACTCACAGTAGACTGAGCCTCTGAGAGCAGCACGTGCGTTATCACAATTCACTTTCATATCTTTTTTATATCAAAATCGATGTACGATCGTAGCTAGTGATTTTTGCTTCGTGCTCCACTACGCTTGATATTACTACAGTATACTGTCATGATTAGCGGTTAAGCGAGTACACTCGTAGAAACCCCATATTTTTCGCAAAATAATTGTCGATTAGGGATTTAAACTTTACTGTGGTTGGTGCGGCAATCACCATGGCAGGCAGATTATTCCTTTCATGGTATAATGGTACTGTATGCAAAATGAAGCAAATGAAATACCCAAAATTTAACACTTGTTTAAACTGCCATATTACTCTGCCGTTGCGATAAATTATTAGATATTTCACTGAACTGTATAGCAGATTATTCTAGCAGTGTATTCAGGTTATAGCAAGTACAACGAACCGTGGGCTTAATTAAACTACAGAATACCATTTGCATAAAAATCATTATAATAACTAATGGGATTTCTATCATACAGCATTCTGCTGCCCCTCCCTCCAAAGCCAAGGTTTTTATCTTGTTTTGATAAGGTCTGGCTACTCTAAAATCAGTTCCATGAGCTTCAACCTGTTACGATAATTATCGTTAATTGCAATTACATGTATTCCAGATTTCAAGTTGTTTTGAAGGGTTGTGGTCTTACATGCTTTGCTTCTTGACCTCCATGCAGCATCTATTTCTTGTTGACAAACTAATATGTAGTTTACTAACTATGTTAATATACTTCTGTTAAATTTTTGTAATTTGTAATTTTTTCCCTAACTACACCATGCTAATACTAATGTAGTTCTATTGCAATTATTGTAACTATATTCCATATTCTAGTTATAGTGCATAATAGTTATAAAGATAATAATGCAAATTGTAATGTAAAAATACATGCTGAAGCGATAATAGGTTACAATTACAATTATTTTGTAACAGTCTCAGCTTTAGTTATTTCTGGTTTTGCTATAGCTGACAGCGATAATTTCCTGGCAAAAAGTCGAGTTTTTCCTTTCGGATGTTTAATTTGTCGAATTCTCAGTTGATTTTCTTAGTTCTTTACAAGTCAAATCACTAATGTTAATGGCCCCATTAATGCAATGAAATAACGTCGTAAGGGCAAGAAGTTCTGAGCTACCTGAGGAAGTACTTCTAATAGGCATTTTGCAGAGTAAGAAAATAGCTGAATGCCATGGTGTGCAAGTCGAACTGTTTCTGTGTTACTGCTGTATGAACTAATTATTAACAATATCAGTTTGAAATAAAAATGACAACTCATGTAAGAAACAATAATTATTATTTCTTAAAAATCATAAAAATATAAATTTATTCCGATACAACTACGATTTGACAGGTAAATTACAGTATCAACATGATAACAAATAAAATGTGGCCTTACAGTCAGTTCAGTAAAATAATATTATGACAAATTAATAGGAGATACCCAACATGGCTTGCAACATGCTTGCCTATTGCAACTTGCAACGTAAAAGCATGCCTCAACAAAATTATTCTATTATACTGTAGTTCATAGATTATTACTGATCACAATGATAGTGTATTGTGTTTTTTTACAAATTATTGTGTTGAGATACCATGCACCATTTATCATAAAACAAAACTTGTACTAATTTCATTAATTTTTTTCCACTTGAAAACTTATAATGACTGAAATAAAATATACTGTACTACATATAAGCATAAAAAAGGCAAACACTAATAAGAGTAAGTGACTTCCGTTCAGCATAGGACACTATTATTCAAAATTACACTACAAATACTGCATTTTGAAATAATTATTATAAACTATGCATTGCTCAAAAATATACCACATGTCACCATAAGAGTTTAACAAAATCACTGACAGAATCTTTTATCACAGAATCATAAAGCAGTTAGACCAAACGTTAAACAAATGCTGGTATTCCTAACCTGAATGAGATCTTTATCCACTTCCCAGATACATCAAACTTTTCTTATCTCACTGAATTATTAAGATAGCTCTTAATACTTCACAGAATTTTCCCCAATTTCAGTATCATGTAGGAGTTGCAGGGCATGAATTTGCACAGATCAGATGACACATACATTACTACAAGCAATAACAAAATAATTCACCAAAACTTAAAGCTCAACTGATCTTTTATTTCTGAAAATTTGTTTTAAAATATTTTTAAGAAATGCCACATTAAAGAGTTATACCTGTTCCCTCTGCAAACCTTCTATATATATCATATGCGTGGCTAGTGTACTTTGTGTCAAGAAAGAACTGCAGTTTAGGGTACATCAATGAAGACTGTGAACCATACCAGAGGTCGACTAAAGGTCGATTTACAGTGATGAATCTGCAATGAAAACAGAATGCCAGATATACCCGAAACTGCATTTCAAACAGACTTTAGGCAATATTCCCAACCACACAAAGAATCAAATAACGGGCACACGCACGCACGCACGCACACACACACACACACACACCCTCACCAATGCACCCACCATCGCACATTCACGCACATCTAACATACAATAGTGAAGTTTCAGAAATTCCATGATGACATCAGGAAATATTCTTATCGATACAATACTATAAATGTTTTAAAAACTTGGTCATCATTGTATAAAATATTTTATTTGAAAGTATATGTTATTATAAAGTATAAGTTATTTGAAATCAGAACGTTTTTTTCTAAATGCAAGAAGTTACCATTATGATTCTATCACATGATTTGTTATGAATGTCAGTGGTGCTACATTAGAGAAAAAAGAAAACTATAGCACACAAGTTACACTAAAGATGATTTGTTTAGTTAAATCACTAATTCAGCAAGAAAATGTAGTTGCAAGTCAGTCACTGAATTAACCAGACTTCTCGCAATAAAAACTAAATTACAAGCATGTATTTTAGCATGTATCAATAAAGAAAAAATTTCACACGTGGGATAGTAAGTCAAAATCTTACACAATTTTTTTAACAAATTGTGAAATATTGTTGTTAACACAATTGGTAGAATCATCAGTTAATAGTCTGCACAACTTTTAAGCAAAAATATTTCATTTATAAAGAACAGGCTCAGAGAGACTAGTATAGGCTCGATTATAAGCAGGCCAAAAATTTGGGAAAAACGCTGTAGGATTAGTGCCATATACTTCTAATAAATGCCTGTTCATTTCCTGAAACCTGAAACAGAACATATAAAAACAAGACGAGCTTACGGAAAAGTTGAAAAGTATACTCACGTTATAATACAAGAATGAACAGCAAGGAGCATTAAAGTTGACATAGTGCATGCATACTCAAATATCTGTGGTTATGAATGATGTCCACCTAATTGACATTACTACACTATGTAGTATGCGAATTGTTGTTCTAATAGGGCTGTTCCTCTTTAATATGATTATGCTCTAATATCTAGCAAATGGTTCTCGTATGTATATCTTTAGTCATCAACGAAAACAGTAGCTAAACCGTAACTAATTGCTAGGCAAGTAAAGGCACTGCAACTGACAAGCAAATACTTAAAACCCTGAACACGCTGTATTGCTACAAAATGTGCAAAGTGAGTAACCAAGAAGCTAAAGTTAATAAAATAATAATTAAACTTCTACCAAAGAAGTTGTATTCCTATGAATGTTCATCTTTCAAAAAGTAGATCGTGTGACAGTTAAAAAGGCACGTGAATAAACAGAAAGACAGACAGACAGAAAATACATTTGCAAATACATACACTTATTCAGGATTTACTTATAAGAGATATAGCTTCTATAATTACTTGTCAGGTTCTACAAAAGATTGATAGTTAATTGTAGCAATGCTGGTGTTGTTAGGTTGCAAAGCAAAATATAAAATGTACAAATCAATAATTGCAAAAATAACAGGCATGCAAAACAAAATTAATACTGAAAGCTGAGTGCTTTGCTCATCATAATGGAACTGTAAAATAATAATAATCTAATGTGAATAGAAGATGACACCATAACATTAAAACATAAAATTTCTGTACAAAATTAAATGCAAAAATGTAAAAACCCGAACATTGTTATATTATCATCATTATTTCATCTCATGTTAAACTATCTCCAAGTAGAGGAGCATATTTGCTGTTAAATCTCGGCCAAAAATGAAGAAATTTTTGTGATGCGTGTGTTCCGTACGGCTCAAGTAAGTGACGGTTGAACTCTGCAACTCTGTCAAAAATTCATTAGTTATTCTTTGAGGCAAACTCTAAACTGCCTGTGCAGTAAACACTGAACAGTTTAAATTCATTAAAATGAAAAACTAATTATCGCTGATGTGCAAAGCAAAATCTGCTGTATGCACTTCAGTGGCGTAGCAAGTGTTTGCAGTGCCAGGGGGTAAAAACATTTCTGGAGCCCTAACATTTCAATGTTTTGATTATTTGTTTCACGGGTGAAGCCGCAAACTGTGCACATTTTTTCTGTCCCCGAGACCCATTCGGATAAGTGATTTTTTTTCTAAAAATCACCCTGAGTTAGATATGTACTCCACCAAAATAACTCTTTTCTATGTCTAGGAAAGATGCTAGTAACACGACAGGCATTAGACATTCAGCTCCAGCATTAAAACATGCAAAGATTATGAGATTCAGAACACTACAGGTTTTCACGGTGATACAATTGGCATTTAGAGAAACGCCACTGTTTTTCCCAAAATTATCAAGCTGCTAAGCCACGCGCGGGGACGTGCAATCCACATGCCATTAAGCAACAACATTAGCCTTTTTTCTAGGCTGTACATAGAAACTGAGTTTGCTACGATGATCTCTGACTAGGCAGTTTTGTTGTAGCTTGAAAACTTTTGTAAACAGCTAATGTTGGACTAGCAATAAATAATTAACAGGCATTACACTCTAGAAGCATTTTGCGCCTTCTCACCCTTGTGGCTGGGGACGTTTGCTCCCTGTCGCTCCACCCTCTTTGCTATGCCTCTGAAGCACTTAAACAAGGAGTGTTAACAAAACACAATATCTTGATAATGTAGTGCAATGCAGCATTTTAAAAACCACCAAAATGAAGTTGTGGTAACATGACTAAAAACTATGTATAAAGCAGCCAAAGCAAAAATTAAACTTTGCTAACAGGAAACTTGCTACAGCAGCCATCGCTCAACCCAACCGACTTGAAAACTTTATTAACTTGTCACAAGAATATATTCATGCAAACTTGGTGAGATAAAAAATTGAGGTACTACAAACAGAAGCATAACTGTATTAGCTAATCAACAGAAATAAATAAAAGACTACGCACTTGATTGAAATGTTCTGTTCTTGAACAAAAAAGTGCCAGCCCGGGTAGATGCTCCATACAACATATAGTACTTCATTTGCAATTTAATACAGTGATAAGTAGTTCAATCATGAAAACATATAGCAAGTTGGTGGCATCAGCATCCAATAGTAATACTGAGTTTGAAATGATGTCTATGTATTTTTTATTACTTTGATGCGACGCACATGCTTTAAGACTTAACTAGGGGTGCACTAAATGCATATTTTCATCAACTGAACCAAAGCCAAACTTTTTTTATGATCAGGTGCCACTGAACGAAGCTTAACTGAATGAACGTCTATGCACAGAACCAAATTCTAAATAAAATACCAACTTCGGAACACCGAACCAAATTTTTTGCCAAAGCCGAACCGAATGTTCTTGTAATATTAATGGAAATACAAAACATTCCAAATAAAAGTAACTTTAAAAACTTTGTAAATTGCAATGTTTAAAACGTTTTATGTTAGTTGTGATTGTGAGCTGTGTAAAACTGTTCTGATAATCAAATCTATTTTTTATTTAATGGTTACTGTAGTAGAGTATTAAATATTTACTAATTACCACGAGTCTGCACTTTCAACACGCTGACATGTATTGTTTGAGCAAAATGGCAGTGCAGTGATACTGTAGTCCTTCACTAGCTCGAATTTCCATATGTTTTGCCGTGTATACGCGAATATAGCACCACCATGCTACCGCACTTTGATGCGACTTGTGTACCACTGGTGCATTGCAGTCTTTGAGTTATCATACAGAAACAAAAAGCGAAATGTAGCTTGCTGTATCGAGTTAACTGTTTACTGTCAGTCTTTTTTGTAATTTTTTGTAAGTACACGTATTAAGAAAATATTCGGAAACGTGCATTTGTGTAATGCACTTTTTGCCAAATGTGACAATTATTAAAGTATGGTTTGGTAAACCGAATGTTCACCGCAGTTTTTGTGATTACAGCCAAAGTTTACCGGACCGGATTTTTATACTGATATTCGGAAAAAATTCCGCGATCCAAATATTCGGTGCATCCCTAACCTTAACGCCAATAGTTTTCAACAAAATAAAATTCTAAAATAATTAAACCTACCTGTTGTCGGTCAGACGTTTTAGGAATTCCCAGTATGCTGGTCTCATATTTTGTGGCTCAAATATTGCCTGAAAATGTTTATAATAAAGCAAACGAAAAGTTATCCTTTTACGTGTACAAACGAATGCTGCTCAGCTTTAGAACGCAAGTACTGCCATAATAGTATCAGCAGGCCTAAAACAAGATTCAATACCATATATTTTTAACTGCCCCAATAGTAAATATTTTATAATTCACCACAGTTCTCAAAAATTGATCAACATAGATATTCACTACATGTTAAAAAACTTATTTTGTGTAAATTGGCAGGAATTCATAAAACGAGTGAAATATGGTGTGCGACTACATGGAACTCATCTCACTACAATATAAATTAGAAAATACAGGTAAGTAGGTTAGAGGTACCGTATTTCTAACACAGTCAAGGGTTATTTAAAAACTATATTAATGTAAATCTTTATGTTATGTTTCAGGAAGTCTAGACCCATTAAACTATTTGGAAGGAGTTTACAATTCCCCACACAATTTAAACACCCTAACCCAAACCCTAACTCTAGTCTGCTTCACGAACTAATATCTTGTATGTATCTAACTATTTAATTTAAAGCAAAATATTCAAACAACAAAATTTACCGAATGAAACATAAGTGCCGTAGAAACGGAATAAATGAAGATATCAAAATGTTTGAAAGTGGGTAAGTAGCTGGCTTCTATGCCTTTGTAATATAAAACCTAAAATAAGCAAAAAAAAATGAATCAGCTTTGCAGCACAGGTGGTGTGTAGTACATGCAGAAATTTTAGAATATCATTTACAAAATAAGCAATATGCGACAATTAAATTGAAAATTATAATAATAAATGATAAATTCCTAGATGAAGATTTAAGTTATGGTTTTAAAGCTTCATCTTTTGATTTTGAATCTTCATCTTTTGAATGCAACAAACACGGTGTAGAACCTTATAAAAATTAATACGTACTACCCTTTTGCAATTGACTATTATAAACGAGAAACAATACAAGGTAACGTTATTTTACAAGTTTAACTAAATTCGCCTAATTCCAGAACGCTCTCCGTAGATTTTTAGGAAAGTAATATAATAAAAATCATTTGCTGCACAGGTTATCCAGATTTACAGTGCTAAGCATATCAATTTTACTTATTAATCAGATGTTCAAATGAAGCAAAGTTTATAAAAGGTGGATTTAAAAAATTTTCATTTCCTTTAATATCAACTCTTAATTCTTTCAAGATTTTACAAGCAAATTTTAGAATACATGAGAATAGCAAAATTGTTTAGTATGTGATTGCTATTTTACTTTAGCATTAAGCATCACGCATAAATACCAGTTTGTTTTTAATTTCACATAGGTTGTTGAAGCTAATATAGGATGATAATAGCTGCTGCAAATTAACTGATTTACATATGATTCGTGAGGAATCCAGGAAACCAAGGCATTTCCCGTTTATGTTACGAACACATTGCAGAGCTGTCCCTATATACTATAGGACATTTTCCATAATAAGAACATAAAGCAGAATGTGAATAATATATATACAGTAGGTGCCTCTTAATAGACTCAATCACTTATTTGACTCAAAAACGCCTGGTACGGGCCGCTTCTATTCAAATGTACATAAAAACTGTAGGTAATTGACTTAAATAACTCCGCATAATTGACTCAATATTATTGCTTCACATGCTTCAATAAGACACTTTTGTGTGACTAGTAAGCTTTTATGACTTTTATAACATCTTAGTTTGCTCTTGTCCTATAATATACATACTAACAATCATGTTAAGTACAGTTTTGTTTGTAAGCAGGAACGTTTATCATATGCTAGCCTAATGGTTTGCTTTGACCCGCCGGTCCACTGCAATTAATCTGGCTGTTTTTACCAGAAAGTTTAATCAGTTAAATGTTGCTGTTATGCCAGGGATGCAGGTACAGTACAGGAAGTATATCATAATTATAGCAAGTGGGAGCTTAGGCGAAATTACAGACGCAGCTACTTGCGGGGAAGCATGGGTTCCACCAACAGTTTAAGCACGCCAAGCACTAAACATTTTACGAAAATTTGTGCATCATACAACAACAGATTTTCATTATTATCATTATTATTATTAATTTCATTATTAAGTTTTTATCATTATGAGAACTTTGTAAGCAAACTTCTTCGTGATAAAATCAAGCAGCCAAGTTTGAAGGAATTTCTGTAACTTTTGCAAATAAACAGACTTGTGTGATTTAGAAAAGTATACCTTTTAATTTATTGTTAATTCACTTCTATAAATGAATATTTTGAAACATTTTTTCAATTTTTAACTGCACAAAGGAGTTTAGGCATTACTTCGTTTCTAAAATTCATTAAAAACCTTTGCAGTGCATACTAAGCTGGTAACTCATACTTCTGTACGAGTAATACTGCACCCATCGGTCAATAGGTTCAGTCGGTTAATTGGGTCAAAGTGAGTATATTAAGCGGCGCCTACTGTATATATATATATATATATTTATATATATATGTATATGTTAATAAATTTACCTCTAGCAACTTCCAAAAAAGGTATAATGCAATAGATGTACTAGGGTAAAGCGTCATAGAGGTACCAGCAATGAATCCGGCAACCGCAGTATGAAACGGACTGTCATGACCACGAAGCCATCTTAGTGAGCAACATATCAACTGTTCACATAAACAAAATGTGCTGAGTTTGCAGTAGTTTTTAACTCAGAATGCTCATTGGTTTAGTTTAAATTCCAAAATGCCATAATGTAATACAATGTTACATGCATTACAATATAAGCTATTGCTGCTGCAAACAAAACAAAAATTAAAGTTTCACTAGATATTGAGATATCGGTTCATGCCAAGAAGATGAACTTTTTCAGGCCTGAGCAGAAGGGCAAAATGAAAAGAAAAGACGTAGAAGGTACAAAATACGATATGCAAGAAAAATGAAATACCAGGGTGATAATGAGGGTAAGAAAATGACAATGAAAAGTCAATGTGATGATGGTGAAAATGAAGATTATATTCACACGAGAATATAAAACAGAGACTGATCAATCAGATGAGATCAATCAATGACTGCAAAAATCAGTATGGAGTCATGCCAGGAAAAACAGCATTAGAACATCCTCAGCACTTCTTGGTTAATACTTCTTCTTTATTTTTGTATGACATATAACTAATAAAGATACCATACATTACACTAAGATGAGTTTATTAGCACCAGAAATCATGCAACTTAGTGTAATGGAGAGTTATAAAAATATGTATTTAGATTATTATTTAATATGAAATGTTTTAGACTTATATTATATTTAAAAATGGTATGTTCACATTTGGCATAGTAAGGTAAAGAGTTCCAAATTAAAACACCATTAAAGGGTTACGAAATATTAAGTTTTATTGCTATAAATTTGCAAACTGAATGACTCACCTTAGAGAACCATCCTCGATTATATCCACAATCATTCAACATTAGTAGTAGTAAACAAAGATGAGTGGAGTCAAAATCTGCAGATTTCTTGCGAACCTCCACAGATTTTTGTGGGCTTTAAACGGACGAGGATTTAAGAACGTTATAGACTTACTAAAGCAGACTAGATGCAAATTTTTTCATTGTGGATTTCAAGAACTCAGCCACAGCTATGCACAAAAGAACAAGCAATAAATTATTGACAATTAAGTTTTTCCGTTTTTTGCATTTGCATCGCGGACATTGTGCAGACTTAGATTAAAGTGTTGGAGTGGTGCAAAGGTTAAATTATGTAGATGCAGACATCTGAGGAGTAAAAAAACCGACTCCTCTCACTTTTGGTAATAAACTCTGCCCCTGAGTGCCTGCTTATGCATTTGCACCACGGCCCATATATTTCCAAAATAAAAAATGGCTGGGCAAAAGAATGATTTTCTAAACAACTCAATTCTGAAAGCTCAACTTTTGTGCAAAAATGTACTTAATTCCTAGGCACAAGTTTAAACGTATAAACGTATAAACAAATTCAACATATAAACTTTTACCCTAAACAGAGCAGTATAGCCAGCTAAAAAGCCTCCGAACTTGAAGTTGTCCACATGCTTTAGAGCAAGAAGCAATGATCGAGGCTGAGAGAAAAGTCTACGCAGAGCACTTAGCAGCTTGACGGCACCTTGAAGTACATAACCAATCACAAAATTCCGCATGAAACCCTAAAAAAATTACAAAAATGATCATACTAAAAAAACCAAAGAAAATTGATACCAGCTAATATATAAGTCAAATTAAATGAAAAATAAATTTTTCAAAAAAAGGCCATCAACATTATTTGCAAATTCTAATATATTGACATCAACTGTAAATAAAAAATGCATATACAGCAAGTCCTCACTTAACGATGCTAACGTTTTCTAGCAACATGTGAAGTGAAGCGAAATGTCGTTAAACGAAGCTAAAACTTCCTTAGAAAGTAATGTAAAACAACTGAGATATGTTCCAGACGCAAAAATCAATATAAATCATATAAATTAAAAAGTTTTAGGATTTTTACTCATGATTCTACTAATTAATTTCTTTCTGCTTGCTTGAACTTGACTATATATCTTACTTACCTAGCCATGCAATTTCTGTTTCGTTAACATTCAAGTGTAGGCAGCAGTTAAACAATAAACTGCAGCAGAGACAAAGCCAAGCGCTAAGCGACCTTGGGAATATTATCTAGTCATGTTACTGTAGCAAAACGTTGCAGGCAAAATTACTTGCATAAAGTTTGCTGCCAGTTCTCGCGTGATACAAATGGCTAGCATTTAGTGGTCAGTTGAGAAGCAAAAATGCAAACTTGTATAATTATTCCACTGTTTATGTTACTAGTGCATTTTTAGAACAGAATAATGCAATATGTACTCTTTTAATGCATCAAAGTAGGTAAAAAAGTTGGTGATGACATAAAATGTCAGACACTGCTATGATGCACCTATCATAATGTCTTTTACACCACAGCATCTATTATCTCATAACAGTTACTGCAGCTCAAAAAGTGAATACAGTGTCTTCAAGGAAAACAGCAATTTGGTAAGCCACAAACGAAGCTGATGTAGCCAAATAAGAAATAATGCAAGCAGTAAATCAAATGAAAAAATGATCAGGTTAATTTGCCTGAACTTATTATCTTAATTATCTCTGAAATTTACCTGAAATTATCATCTTAATTATCTCTGAAATTTACCGAAATTATCATCTTAATTATTTAACCCTGAAATTTACCTGAGCAACGTAAGACACACAGCTATAGGAATGATTGCACAGGCAATGCTTTGGAGCAGTTTTCACTCTAATAATTAACCCGGATATAAACTTTGAAAGACTAATTAATTGTTTGGCTTTATATAATAACTGTTGCACTTTGTCTTGCTGCTCCTGCTCGAACTCGTTACCATCGTTTATCTCACTTGATCCAACTAAAAACCTGCAAAATTTATTACAGTCTTATAAAATGGCACGAAATTGCTTTCAGGAAAGATTCTCCATATTAAGTTTTCGAAGTGGCCAATATAGTACAAAAAAAATGTTAGTGTTTGTTTATAAAGTAACTGCAACATCAGAGTTAATTGGAATATTTTACTCGGACTAAATATAAACATAAAAGAATTTAGTAGAATTTAGTAATTGTGGTCCATAAGACAGTGTACAGAAAACTTGCACAATCATAAAAAAGTCAAAGTGCCCCTTAAATCTGAAATTTTTTCATTTTTCACATGCAGTTTTACCTGTAATTTTTATTATTGTATGTCTACTTTACAGCTGATGAAGTCCATGAAGGACGAAAGCTTTTGTAAAAAAAAAATAAAAAAATTGAGACTTAAAGGGCACTTTGACTTCTTTATGATTATGAGCACGGCAGTTCTCGGAATAGCAGTATCTTATTTTCAAGCCAAAACCTGCACCAGCTAAAGTAGATATATAGAAGAACAATGATGTAATATAACTAAGCCCAGTCAAGTTTGTAAAGATTTGTCACTAGCAATTCTCAGCTTTATTATGCACATGACTATCAGAACACCACACAGCCACAGCAGTCACAACCAGTAAATTCGCTTGGATCAGCTATGATTGCGGTGATGGACGCTAAATGTGCAAAATTGTAGACTGCAAATAAAACAAATAGTTGAAAAACAGAGACACGCAGCAACTTACTTCAGGCAACGCTGTTCAAAGTTTCCAAGACCATTTGATCTAAACAGGAACGTGTAGAATGCTGAAGTACACATAAACAACAATACCTATAGTAAACAAAGTAATAATTTACAACATCATGCAGGTAGTACAACATCGTGTTTCAATGTATTACATCATCAACATTGATTATCAAATTAAGCAAGTGGCAAGAAAATTATCTAAATTTTCCTACCTCTCCATACTTGATTGGCTTAATTAGTCCCCGTGACACCAGTGCACGGAAGATGTACTCACTAGCTAGATTTGTTAAGTACACAGCCAGCATTGCCCGCCTGCAGAAAACATATTATATAGCATATTTGCAAAAAAAAGCTAAATTAGAAGATAAACTAGAATATTTACATCTGCAATTCCATACAGTTAAATAAGCAATACTAAACCAGAAAAACTGAAAAATTTGGCAGCTTTACTAGGGCTCAAACCCGAAACCTGCTTTCCAGGCAGTTAACCATTACACTTTATGGTGGGTTCACACATAGAGTCTCTCTCACAACTTGTTGCACAAATTCTCTCTGAGAGTAAAGTTGCAACATGTGAACGGTTTGGTAACTTTTCTCGGAGAGTCTGAAAGCAACATTAAAGGCACTGTGACTTCATCATCATATGCCCGTTACATCTATTGTAGAAACTGAGCACCCAGAATTCTGCCTTCAAAACTACAGCAGTAATGCAACGAAAAAAGAAGACACTGGTATGCCTGTAGCTTCTCAGCACCATTTCTGTTCCATTCCACTCTGACATTCAGACTCAGAATTTTACACTATGAGCCACTAGAGTTCTATTAACACCGAATTACAGTCAGCAATGTATCAAGACATAGTACGAAATAAAAGCAATATAAGTAAAAAAATATAGCACAAGCAATACTAAGTTAGATAGTAGCGAGTCTGAAAGGTTTTGCATCTTGAAAACCAACAAATTTACAATTTTCACCAAGCCATGATAAAACAAACTATGAGATAAGTAAATTTACAAGCTATGCACCTGATAGACTTACCTACTTTTCCTTTCAAAGAGTAAAGCCAGGAACGAGGCAACAAAGGCTGGGAGAAAACCACACGTAAGATAGCCATATTTTCCCAAAACTTTCCTGAAAGACATATAAATTGCTGACATTCAAAAAGTGGCAGCTGGCACATTTCTCACAAGATTTAGACGTTCAGAACTGAGCAACCAGAATGCCAGAAATCGAAATTCAAATTCTGGTTTTTAGGATGTTTTTCTAGAGAAACGAACTCTCTTCACGAAATAAAGGATTAATTTTTAGTAAACCAATAATTCTATTAAACAATTTGAATATTTCATCACTTCGTAAAACTCGCTAATAATATGTGTGCTTGCAAACCAAAACCATCCATAAGTTGGCATAGTTAAAACTATGTTATGATGCTTCAAAGTAGAATGCAGCAAAAATTTGGTTAAATGTTAATTTTTTGTTTTTTTATAAAAACAAATGCTAAATATATTGCACTCTAGCATTGTATTCTGCTACGCTATTATATTCTAGCATCAAATTATCAAGAAAATGTCCAAAAATACTAAAAATTTAATTTGATAACAATGTGCCTACTTTTCTGGCTAGAAACTAGTACTGCAATTGTAAAAAAGTTTTATTTTTAACTTCGACAGTAGCTCATGGAAGCAATCATTTTGCTTTCAGCTGTTGATAAGCCCAGATCTTCATCAGGAAGACCATCTACTAGATTTAAACATAACTTGAATGTGCTCTTGTAAAATCCATAGCAACTAGTCTTTTGTATGGTTGCTAAGTGTTTTGTAGAGAAGCAACAATAAACAACGGCTGACTTTAACAGCAATTTTCTCAAGGTTATGTTTTTTAGTGCATAGCCTGCACCTCAACTTTAACGTGGATTATCTCAGCTTAGAAAATAACATAGAGCAATGAGCTTGGTATCAAAAGGATTCTCACGAAATGGAGATTAGGGGTATGAGAATAACTAGAAAGAGTTAAATGCGGACTTATGGATAATTTTGTAATGCAAGCACATATATTTTGTATAACATAATAAATCATTTGCTTTTGCTTAAGTTGTAAATGCAATAAGCATTTTGCAAGAAAACACATGCATATTGACTAAATGTAACTTACGTTATGAAAAGAGTTTTAAAATGTTAACTTACCCAGTGACACAAAAAGCTCCAATAAAAAGTGCACCATTTAACGATAGAAATATCGTTGATTGCAAAATTTCAGGTATGATGCGTTTCTTGTAATATTCTTTTTTTCGACGCTTCAGTAAAGCTGTGATCTAGAAAATTAAATACAAAATATAGAAAACTGGATAATTAAGATGAATGATAATATCTTAAGTCTCTAGCACAGCTAGAAATTTCTGACAAATAGTGGCTATAGGAAACCTGTTTTATATACGCATCACAAGAAAACAATTTAAAATTGTTAAGAAATTCAACAATTCAATTTGGTTTAAGGAGCTGAATTTCCACAGGCAAGATGCTTAAAATACAGCTCAATACAAATAAAAAATCAAAAAATCATTTTGGCAACGGGATGTAGCCTACACATGCTGGTGTAATTTTGTTATTTAGTGCAGCAAATCTACAACAGCGCTGAAAAACAAATGGCAGGAACAATATCAAGTCTCACTACACTAAGATCCTCTATTCCTGGAAATGTAGGTGTCAATTTACAGGTTTAGAATTGCTAATCAATTAGAGATACGCTATTTCTGAAACATACCATGAACAAACAAAGTACTTCAATAACGTTTTTGTTTTTTAAATAACATGTACTGCCTAAAGTCATTAATCTTTGGCATTTGACTTTTAGAAAAAACTAATGGCAACATAAGTCCAACTCAATGCTGCTAGGAATGTGTATGTTTTTAAGATATGCAGAGAAAGTTAAACAGACCTAACCTTAGTCAAACTGATGCTCCAGGGTGCATGAAGAACAAGCCAGTGCCAAATTTTGATAAATTTTGATAAACGAGTTTTCCAAATATGATGCAAATGGATGGGCAATGGGGATGCACTAAAGCAAGCAATTATTTTGTCATCACAATAGCTTAACTTAGCATGAGTTTAAAAATACATGTATAAAAACACAGTTGGAGTTTTAGTGCTAGCTTTTGCTTACTGCAAAAATACTAGTCCAACAAAAGGCGAAAAATTTCTTCAAGAAATTGCACTTATTCTAAATCACAAATCATATTTATTCTTGCTATCTTATACACGTACACGTATGAATGTATACAAAGGTAATGCCAATGTAAACAATCGAGATATGCAGTTCATAGTACTTATAAAACTATGAACTTTGATAGAATCATTTTAACAGTTATGAAAGAAGGGCTTGAAAAGTGCTTGCTTTTCTTATACTAAGTTTGCATTATACTTGTCACACAAGCCTAAAAGAAGGGAAAAACTATTGGTGCACTGTTTTTAATGCAGCAAGGGTTTAGCACAGAAAAGCACTGGCTAAAAAGACTTACTTGCCGTTACAGTACATGTGAAGGGAGCATAGTAGATTCTGTGATAACTATCATATGTATGTTACATAGACAATTTATGATTACTCATTATCTCACAGAATCTAAAAGCTTTAAAGAATAAACAAATGCATTAAAAAACAATTTGTCCTTGTCAACTCCTAGTTGCAAGATTTGTATTTATTTAATTATTCCAATGCATTTTATAATTTCATTCATATAACTGTAAAATTAATTCTTAAAATGCAGCTAATGACGTTAGGTATCCTAGCTTAGATCGTAAAACAGTGAGTCACAAAACTTGTAAACTGTTTTCTTGTATCAGATTGAAAGGAGGTAGGACATGTTTGAAATTTTAAAACTAAAGGAGTGTAATTGTTTTATTTCAATAGAATCCATATAATGCATTTTTAGCACATGTTCTTTACTAGGGTTGCAAGATGATACTGTCAAAAAACCAAACATAAGCTGGAGAATCATCACCCCCTTTCGAAATGCGGTGGAAACCCTAGTTATCGTAACATTTACTGTGTCTCTGAAAATGCTTACTACAAATTGCACAAAGTTTGATGCTAAATTATGTCACAAATCTATGATTGTGACAGATATATGTTAAAATCATCACACTTACTCTCTTCCTTAGAGTTCTGTTCATATCTGAAACTGAGTAATTATTGTGAATTATTGTAAATTAAATTATTGTAAAAGCACTGAACCTTTTTGCAAAACAAAATTCTTTATACACTCATGAAAAATCAGCATGCGCAGTTCTTATGAAGACTAACCACATTGTTAAAATGACTTGTGTAAGTAAACAGAAGGAAATAAACAATATCAGTTTAATCATGTTTCTTCCTTCTAAAGACTAACTACTATAACTAAAATTGCAGCCACTCAAATTCTTGTCCCTGATCTATTATGCAAAATTTGATAAAAAACGGTAGGTTTAAATTTTGATGATATTTCAGGAATCTTCAACCAATCATTTTATGGTCGCAACTTCAAATGGTTTACATATATTTTGAGACTGAACATCTCAGATCTCTCATTTACTAACAGAGTTGTAAACATTTGGAATGCTCTGGATTCTTATGTAGCTGATGCTATTAGTTTGTCAATTTTTAGCAACTGATTGACAAACATTAATTTACCACCTTATTCGACTATAACATTTAACTTTATTCGAAACATGCGATAAGATTATCATAGGCTAAATCATTGGTTCTCTCCGCACCTCATAATTGTAATACAATGTGTTGTGCAGTGTATATAATTTTTATTTAGTTACAAAACATTCATAAGACCAATATTAGACTACGGTGAAGTAATTTGATGTCCATCCAAACTTCAAGCAGTACGTTAGGTAAAATCTATTCAATAGAAATTCACCAAGTTAATACCATCAATCAAAGATCTACCATATGTAGCAAGAACGAAGAGAGTGAATTTACCATCCCTCATTTCAGAAGAAAAAAGGTGACCAAATCATGCTGTAGCATATATACAACAATCTTACAAGAATTGATAGCAGAAAATAGTTTTCAGTTAATCCACGTGGAATGGGATACAAAATTACAAAGCCCAGATGCAGAAATAAGAACAGATGTATTTTCAAAGTGATAAATGATTGGAATTCCCCTCACCACATTGATATGGACCACCATATCAGCAGATCAATTCAAGAAGAAACTAGTCATGTATTGGGTGAAGACCATCCAATGATGTTCCACGTTTTGTACCTGCCTGAGTGGACTCTTATTAATGTTTTTTTTTAAAATCCAACCCTTCTGCAACACCATTTCAGTTTATCATAAATCAACACATCTAACCAGTTTGTCATACCACCACTGACCTTGTTTCCCCACCATACCATGACAACTGCCGCTAGGCGGCACTTCCACTTGAGACAACATAAATATAAATAGCGAGAGAGAAAACTTGTGCTTAAACAATTAACAGAGGTTTATCTAGAGAGACAACTATTGGCAAAAAGCCTACTCGTAGGCTTCACTCTGTCGATCTACGGAAATTTTAATAAGATGTAAATTCTGATGAACTGCAATTTTCATGGCATCATCATGGCATCAAACTTGGCTTCATAAGTCTGCCGCTTTGATTTACACCTAAACATGCTCTTTTCTATGTATACCCAAGCAGCGACCATAAATATTTTTGTTATCTCTGTGGTTTCTGTGCCTATAACCAGCACAGTAGCAGAAAACACAGCAACTTCAGCGTACTAGTTAAGCGCAAGATGAACATCGTTGCGTTGGCCGGTTAACTACAAAAAATAAATTCTAGAGAGGGACTTTGTAACACACGCTGTTAGTGTGTAACTTTCACCCCAAGAAGACCTGGGTCACCTGGTAAAATAAAAAATATATTATTTATTTCTTACCACATACAGAGGCGCGTAAATACGAAATGATTCTTTAAGAGCGTTAAGCCAAATTTCAACGAAGGCACTCGAACAGAATGGAGTCCACGTATGACCAAGTTCATAACAATTGTACGGCAAATAAGGTTCAAGTAACAACTTACTGAGTGCTGACATACTTGTGAAAAATCCAAAGTACGTGATGTCGCTCTGAAACAGGACACCGCGCCCTTACTTTTGCGATCATAGATATATTAAGGTTCTGCCAAAGACATCCTGAAATACGCAGGCCTGAGCTGCATTTACTGGGAAATCCCAGTAATCTTGTGAAAATTTGGTTTACCAATATTGTGTAAAAATATTGCTATAATATTGTACCAATATTTTGATCAATATGTGCAGATCATGTGTTTCCAATATTGGTGCAGTCTTGTCAGAACATGGTCATAAAATATTGTAGAAGAATACTGTACCAATATGGAACTAATATCTGGTAAAATATTCCATATTGCACTAACATAGTGGCAATAAAATTATTTTTTAACGTATTTTTGCCAAGATCCTGACTGATCATGGTGACAATCAATAGAAGTGAATACTGTGCTCATCTTTCCTTCATATTGAACACATGAATAGAGAGATTTTACAAAAATGTGCTAATAGTGTGCTCATTTTCTTCTAAACTTCAAATCATAATAGTAAAATGCTTCTTCGTCAAAATAGTGAAACACCTTTGAAGTATCAAGAATAAATAGGTGAACAGACTAAAGAAATCAGTGGATGAAACACTTGTTGTTGTAAAACGTCTTCTTCAGTTCAATTGAAAAACTTGTCTTCAGCTCCTCTTGATGGGTCAGTTATGATAATTAAACATGCTCTAGCTAGCCTCTTCCTCTGATTTCTTATGAATGAGAATTTGGTTCATTATTATTTCTTTCTTTTTCTAGTATTACAATTTCACATAAATCTTTGCACTGCCAAAAATCTGTACTGTAGTGATTTCTTTGAGAGATTTCCAAGTTCATTATCCAAAATATGCCTAGTTGGCATTAGAGTTTTTACAACTAATAATTTCTTCATTGTCTTCTTGAATACAGCTTTAACATCTTCCCATCTAGGACCCGTAGTGATGAAGTTATCTTTATTGAAGGGTTTCGTCAATATTTTCCTGATATTTGCTTTTTCTTCTTTTTAGTTACGACCACGTAGTACTAAGTTTCAGAGAATACTAAAACTTCATAAAATGCATCTCAGACATGTGGGTTTCTTTCGTCGTCTGGCAAAGTTGGAGCATACGCAAAAGGCATTTACTGACAGTGCGGGTTTCACCACTGAGCTGAGTTTTTAGAGCGATCATACAAGAACTGACGACGTTATACAGAAAACCTATAATTCTTTTAAAAGTGCCGTTAAACCCTATACAAAAAATGATTGAGTTTCATCTCCATTGTTGGAAAATGTATAACTACCTACGGATTGGTCTTCGACATTTTTCTTATGAGTTTGTTGACTACTAATGCAGACTAGACTGCACTTCTTTAAATTTTTGCCAAGCATCTGCACCTGAAAGTCGAACTTTAAACTTCGAACATTCCATGTTGCAACTGTAACACTTGCGAAGTAAAGATTAAAATACAGAGAAATGATTTAGGATGTCGATAATGGAAGATGAAGCATACTGCTACAATCCTACTGTGACAGCGCTAACAGTTGGCACACTCAAAATTTCCTACCACTAGATGTGCCAACATGGCGGCTGATTTGAAACGCTCCAAATCTTGTTCTGATGTGCAATTTATGCTTCTCGGGTTGCAATCCGCTTTGGAAAAAGACTCAGCATGGACCTCAGCTTTCTGGAATCAAATGCTTGACGTACAACTTTATGCAAAATTCTAATAGGAAATTGTCATCTTCGGTTCTTTTTATTAATGAAACCCTGACGATTGTGGAATCATTGTCTCTGCTTCTTCCTAGCCTAGCTTTATCAAAATTATTTGGTAAGTATTTGCAAAGTGGTTGTTTGAAAAACTGGGCAAGTTTTGGCATTCGTTAGTATCATTAGTTGCGGATTGTTGTTAATTGTTTCGCTGTTTCCCGAGAGTTTTAATTTCGCTTCCTAATATTTACTATTGTACGTGTCAACGTTGAATTATAGATCACCAGTCTTAATCTTAGCTCAATTTGATATTATCGTTTACAAAACAACAATTCATTAATTTCACTGAACCATATTCTGTCAGATTGAGTTAACATCTGTCTAATGATGATGTTCAACAAAATTTTAAATATTCTTCAATATTAAATTCTGTTAAACGAGAGGGTTGGCTGAGGCGAAATACATGTATTAGCGTATGCAGTATCATTAATTCTTTCATGCATGAGCTTGTTTTTAAAAAAATGCAAATTTGTGTGACTCATGCATTTAACTAATAAGCCTTAAGATTTTATTATTTTTATTTTGTTTATTTGGTTTTTACTAATGTGTAATTGTTGAGCGATAATTGTCCAAATCTTAATAATTATTATAGACGTAATATTATAACAACAAAAAACTACAGGTGGCTTAGAAATTTATTTGATAATAACTGAAAATTTTACGTAATTGATAGCATTTGAATTTAGGAATTTATTTGATAGTAATGATACTTTTAATCCTCTCATTACGAGTACTGATTTACATCCAGATCAACAGTACTAACAACAATTCGAGAAGGTGACTCCCTATAAAAAATCTGAAAAATATTTTCCTCCCCTTGCCAGTTTTACATACTTTTAAATGTTCGTATTATACGAGAAAAATTGTTTCGACTTCCATTCTTTTATAGGCCTATCATACAAATTATTTCTTAAATGCGTTACTAGTAGCTGAAGAGCATGGCATAATAAATATTACGTAATTTGACAGATATAAATTACTTTACAATAACCGTACACGCAATGACGGTTTTCACAAAACTGTCAGTGTAATAATTAGTTCCCTTTCACACAGTAGGACCGTCTTAACAAGCAGTTCTGTTTTGTGGCTGTCCTGCAGCACATTTACATCATCCTGGGATGTTTTATTCAGGTTTTGGGTTCTGTAATAAATTGTAATTACACAGAGTACATTAGTGTACTCGTAATTTTGTAGTAATTCACTTGAGAAATGTTCTGCATAGTGAGTTATGACGTATAACAGATTGACTTTTTTATTCGTCTCAACTCAGATCCCCCAAGTAGTTACGGGTCTCCATTAATTGCTGATACTTTGCTTTTTAGCGTAACAGCGTTAAAATTGTAATTTGCTGAGAAGTATGTTTCTTTATCGTTTGACTTCGTGCAAATACTTTTTGCCCAAACGTTGTTTTCTAAGATGTCGTTTTCTCTTTCCAGACGTACATACCAAAGCAAGTTCTTTAAGAATGAAGAGAACATTCCTTCAACAAATTACATAATTATCCCAGTACACTTTGCCTTTAGTGTATTGTACTTGTAGTGTATCTCTGCAACCAGAGGACAATTGCATCAGTTTTACTGAATATCCAAAGGTTGTAAAATAAATATATTTAAACTAAACTAACAGTTATGTGCAAAGTATCCATTAGTGAAAAACAACTGTGATCGTGTGGACAGAGTTGAGTCTCTTAAATGTAATTCTTTTGAATTTCAGTCATTGTTTGGAAGAATTGGCTAAGCACAAGTATATGTAGCGTTCATTTGCACTCCGGGAACGAAGTAATAGCAGCAATATGTAACAAACACTGTACCTGAGTGCAACGAAAAAAAGAAAATTACTGAGCCGTGAATTTTATTTGTTAACTTGTAAAATTTTTACATTCGTGTCGTATATTAATCAAATGTGGAAGAAGTTAGTCTGTTGACCAATGACCAATCTCGACAGACTAATATGAAACAAATTAAGTCAATTGATCATTATACGATTGAGATTTACTCTTCATTACAACTAGTCGTCAGGACACTCAGCACACTCAACAACATCGCTAGACTTTTATGGTATGAAAGCCTACGACATCGCCTGTAGTCTTCTATTGAGCTTCACAGGATGTTTACATTCATTTTTATGTCACACTTTTCCAGTCACTTTTACCAAACGGATTTGTAATCACGCATCATAATATTTGGTGGCTTTAAACTTGATGTGGTAAAGTTTACAATTCCCAACACACAAGAAATTATTTCGTTTAGCGGATTAGGATTAGGGTTAGAGTTGGGGTTAAGGTTAAGGTTAGGATTAAGGCTAAGGTTAGGGTATTTAAATTGTGCGGGGAATTGTAAACTCTTTCCGTTGATTTTTATCATGCGCAATTCCTGAATGCATCTGTAAGCGTTCTTTATTACCATGGATCGTGATGTGTCTCTTCCGATGATTTTTGGCGTTCATGGGTTCAGTTTTCATACGCCATTCTAATGGCTAAAAGCGTTCCATCGTTGCCACCGTGGCCCTTTGCTGTATCTTAAACGTTAAACCTTTTCCATTGGCCATTCCTGCGTCTTAAACATTGGATTTTACTATGTGCAATAATATGTGAGCATCAGAATAGCATTTCTGAGGCATCACAAGATCACAGGTTACTGACAAAGAAGTCAATAATTCCCAATCGATTCATAACTAGTGTTTTATAACTTGTGTTGAACTTTCACGGAATATACTTTAGTCCTGAAAGCCGAGTAGATTGCTTTAAGATTATTAGCACAAATATGATATTACAATATCCACAAACACTAGATCAGGCCTGATATTCTGTAATTCGAAAAGGGCTTAGAATTATCACATTCAGCTACACTAATTGTCGGTAAAAACACAAAAAATAAACACTTTTCGCAGCATTTTTGCTATACCAAGTGGCAAAAATCTTTACTATCTGCATTCCTCATGCTTTGCAAATCGTGACAGAACCAATCATCTTAGCTTAAATTTGGGACTTTATATCGTGATGTCACGATATTACATTTGGCATTTCACTGTTTGTTGTTCCATTTTGCGCATCACTTTCACGCAGCATAGGTAATGACATAGCTACGTGTGATTCCTGAAAATTTCGTGACTGAACTGGTCCCTCTTCTTCGAACACGTTAGGCATAGAGGCAGCTCGGATATTTCCGCCATTCCCAAAAACGTCGGGAGGCGGTGTTAGCGGTATCTGCACTGTAGTTCTAGAGTTATATAACTTATCCGTGGCAACAGAACTTTCTAGCTCGTTTCCTTCACTGATGTCCGTCAAACGATCACGACTAAGCTTCAAAGCTTCGTCGTAACTTGGCAACTCGACACTGTCGCCGGAAATTCTAGATAATTCTCTGACTAGCATAACATTGCTTCCAAAACTGAAATTACCGTCTGACACATTGCGATTAGCTGAAGGTGATGAGACGATGTCGCTGTATCGCGGCGGAGGCGCATTGTTCACCTGGGCTGCTTCTACATTAGTTGCTGCTTGCTGCTGATCATTACCAGCTTCAGGATTATTCATTTTTTTTCTCAGGTAAAAGCAACATGCGTATATCATAATGCAGATGCAAATCACTGCTATTAATCCCCAAATGGTGGTTTGGATATCTTGCATAGTTCCATTTACTGAAATGCAAAAAGAGAAAAAAGTTACTTTATAGATAATTATTATTATTATTATTATAATTAATTTATTATTTTTAAAGTTAATCACCTGAACTAGTAATTTGCTAGTAATTGCTATAAATCGTCGCTTCTGTCTATGTAAAAATTGTTTTAATAACTTAAATCAATTATTTTTATTGACTGATTGATTTACTGAATGATTTACTGATTAATTGATTGATATAACGAAAGAAAGTTGCAACCAAAACTAATAAAAAAAAACGTTGCAGTATTGGGCTGCGTTCAGCATCATAACATTACGACAAGTTCATTTGTTTAGCAAAAAACTGCGTAAGATGGTACTTTGCTAACTACTTGTGTATAAGGAAACAAAACATACATTAAAATAGTAGTACAGTAAAACATGCTTTACCTATGTATAAAAGCGATAAAAATGACTTTGCACACACCCGCTGAATGGGGTGCAAATTTCATTACTACATTTAAGGCTTCGTGTCACTGGTTACAATAGTCATAAGACTATATGCCTCTGTAGATGGGTTCCATGTTGTAATATTGAGCACCTTTTGAAACCTTATTTCTTCAAAGAATAATTGCTCGTTCACCAGTCCACTAAGCGTTTTTTCCACATCAACAATGATTATATACTCACATTCACTGCTATCTGATTCGGTCGTGGACTTTGGCCCATCATTTCTTGCAGTTGGCGCCTCTGAGGGGGCGATCTCTTTACCTAAAGCAAAGTAGCAATATAACATAAGCTATCGTAAACTAATGTATTACTACGAGCAGAATGAAAATAGTGAAATTAAAGGCATACCCTTTGCTAATAAAATATAAGAACTTGAGTCAATAGGCATTGTAAATCTCACATTAAATTTATGTTATGCTTATAAAAATGATTGTCAGATAGCCGGGACTAGGCAATATGTATTGGCTCTTCGTCAGGTAAAACAAAGGGAACCAGCTAGATATATCGAAAAAGAAGCACACTGTGTGGTAGGGTCTTCGTCGGCCTAATGTCAAAGACAAAGACAAAGACAAGGTTTATATACCATCGCTCATTTAACAGACAACAGTAGCACTAACACTATTTGGTGACTTATACAACAATACAGGTAAGGACGCAGCACACAAGGATCGAATAAACATTTTGGGTATATGTCCTGGCGTTTGCAGTCGCTAGTATCGAACTCAAGACTGCGTATTTGCAGTCCGAAACTACTTGGCCAATCAACCCAGGACAACGTGCTAAATAAATGTCAGCCCCAGCAAATCAAACGCTGGACCAGTTTCCATACACTAATGGGGTACTGATGTTCCAAAGGCGAATAATGTTAGCTTGTCTTTGGTCCTAATTGTAAATGTTACCTGGGTTGTTATTTCCTGGTAATAACTAACGTGAGCTGTATTTAGCCGTAATTTTTATCTCAGACTGACCTTCAGCCTTCAAAGTTTGGCAACAACATGAAGTCAGTGTGTAATAGGTAAATGGAATGAACCTGTGGTTGACCAGTCAGAATTTGGCATTTTTATTCCAAAAAAATACTTACACACGGGCACTGGGTCACAAAGACTGCTGTTTTTAGCACATGGATTGTAAAAACAGTGACAAACGCCATCTATGCATATTGGTAGAATGGTACTGTTTAGCCGTAGCGGTATTAATACTTTTCTACAGGATCGGCAGAAATTGCTGCACTGGATTCCCGTGTCACATTCAGACCAAGCTGAAAATACATTTAAATTAAGAAGTGCATGTTGAAAATATGAGCTATCAATGCAAACAGTTTTTTAAATTACAATAACAGTATTTTGCTCACAGATATAATGGCTTCCACAAATGCGACATCAATTTTAATTAATGTAACACAGGCGATAACAATAATTTTGCATCGTCTATCTAGCGCAGTTAACCAGTTTCTACTTTTTCAGTAGTAGACATCATAACTGGTCGACTCATAATTTTTCAGATTCTTCCTCTTTCTAAATTTAATTGTTGAGTATTTGGGCACTAAGTGCTGTGTGCTATCCCTGCTAAGGGCCCAATGATAATCCATTAACTAATTAGTTTCCCTCTATTGTGGATAAGTGGGTCTGAATGAATGCATGCTGAGTAGTATCAGTAGTATGATAATCAGTGTTCAGACCTCCTTTAGTCATGCAGGTTGGTAGCTCAAATAGCTAGAGTGTGCCGCCCGAAACCACAAGGATCTGAGTTCGAAGCCCAGTTGACACAAATTTTCAAAGGCTTCTTTCTTCTAAATTCTATGTTAATTCTGTTAAAGAACAATGATTTTCCAGTTATAACACTCTCCGAAATCTTATTATTTTCTTATTATTATTTTTCTTTGAAATTATTTATAGCAACAAAGTGGATTTACAGCTTATAAAGGAATAGGCTTGCGCTTAACCTCAATTCATAATAATTGAATCACTAGCAGTTCGATAGTTCCTGTTTCTGACAATTCCTGTAAATCCCAATCTAATTTTCAGCAATTGTGGGAACTCTAGACATCCTTGTTTATTAATAATGAGGAACTGTCGCCCAAGCTCAGACGCAGGAAATCCTGTTATGTCACAGCTTCTTAATATAGTTGTGTGAAATCAGGAACAGGATAAAGATAGCGCTGACAAATTATTCATTATAATATTATTGTCAACATTACTTAATGGTGCTATAACATTTTATGACATAGTTATGTTACGCTATATTTTGTTATGTTGCCTGCTACAAGCTCACAATTAATTAAATGTTGGTACCAAACTTGAACGACAGGAAATACGGAAATTTGGAATACAGCCTGGATTTAAACTAGGGTTGTTCTGCTTACAAGACAAACGCCTTAGACCACTAGGAATTCCGCAGCGATTAATGCAGTTTAAAGTTCATCCCTTATATAGCCGGTGAACCAAAATTTAATTACCTGTCGGCTTTAATAAATATCTGTAGTACTTTAATTAATGACTATCAGAAATCAGAATCATTTCAAATGACACAATGTTTAAAGGGTCAACCTTGTTTTTTTAATTTTGTCAGAAAAATATTTTCTTTTGTAACTGTCACGAATGATCTTTGTATGTGGTGTTCGATCAAGTTTTGCCAAAAAGGAAGGGTGAAAAAAGCTCATTTTGCCACCCTACCCCTTCTCCATAAAGTTTCGCAGAAATCTGTTAGGTAGTTTAGACAAAAAACAATCAACGAAATAAACAAACTGTGTTGAAGCATAGCTTCCTTGTCAGAGGTAAAGCTGACTAAAATAATTATCACCCTCAGTAACCCTAACCCTAAACTCATATTTTACTAAGTTTGCCATTTTTCCTGTGCCATTTTACCTACTTTTCCATTTGTGTCATTTTTACCATGCCATTTTTGCTAACCCATTTTTACCTACTTTTCCATTCGTACAATTTTTCCCGGCGCCATTTTTACCGTGCCATTTTTCCTGTGCCATTTTTACCTGTGAACACATCCTTTTTTAACATGGAAACCAAACAGAATTAGTATAGAAATAAAATCTCCAGAGTAAGTATTGAATCTGGGTGTCACCCATCAATTCGCTGAGCAGCCTAAGTTGCTTAACTTCAGTCTCGGGCCACGGTAGCCTCAATTGATGGATCACGGGATTGCGTATACCCAATTTTATTTTCAAGCGTTTTAAACAATGTACTTGTGTGTCACACTTTAAAAGTCTATCCGTTTTCGGACTCTAAAACATCTGTGGCAGTTGTTTCTGTTTTTTCCAGATAAACAACTGAGGACTTCGAACACTTTGCATTTTTCATTCTTCGTTCATCGTGTTTAAGTGATCATAAAAACGTGTATAGAAATCGCAAATTTCGCAATCACGATCGTTGCACCCTTGCCTACTGAAAATATTTGCTTTGTGATGATGGCGACATGACTATTAATTATACGCTGTTTATCTCTGTGACAGCAGTGAAATATTTTTAACTGCAAAATAATAAAAAATAGACTTCATTGTTACCAGCCATGTTAAAATTCAAGATGGCGACTTTATTTGTTGGTAAATTCTGTGTGAACTGTAACACCCACCAAAACTAAAAACAGACGTAACAAAATACGAAGAGTTATTTGCTTGCAGTAGATACGTGAATTAACATAAATTCTTTTAAATAACTGGCTGGAAAGGAACGAACTAAATTGTATAAAGTAGTTAAATTTAATTGAACATTATTTTTTCTCCATCAGATACCAATACGTACTGAAAAACAACTAATTATAATTAAAGTTTAGTATAATTAATGCTATGAACTTGTGACATAACATTTAAATAAAAAGAACAAGTAGTTCTTATTTTAAACTAAATATTGTTTTTTTATAAATAAAACATTAGTTCAATCATTGGCAAGAAAGAAGTTAACTGCAAAGTTACAATGAAACATTAAACTTTACAAGCACACAGCCAACCCTGAGCGATACAAGCACAGTTTTTCAAATAGCTTTTGGAACTCCCTACCGGAAGAAGTTCTAAGACTGCAAATGACTGGCGATTTTAAAAATACGCTAGACAAACATTTATGCACTATATAGAGGTCTCCTATATTAATGTCTTTGAAGTATGACTGCAGGCAGAGCACGTTTTGTACACTGTTGTACATATAGTAATAGATAGGCCTGGACATAGTACTTTTTAAATAAGTATCACAAGAGAGTAACATAAAGGTCATACCTGTGCGTAAGACATAAACTACAACGACAGCAAACAACAATAACTTTGGCATGACTTTAGTGACACCACTCAACAATAAATGTTCTTATGGGGTCAGAACATAGTCAATATAAGTGGATTTATGCAACCACAATATTCATCCGACAAAACTGCCAAATAGCACAGTGTATATGCAATGTTATTATTCCGTTGACAGCAACTTGTTAGACACCAGCCGTAATGTACGTATACCACATCCAAAGTTCACACTTCAGGTAATAGTACAGAGTATTATCTACACACTTGAACCAGGACGTTTGTTGTTCCGGTCTGTAGGTTTTTCAAACGTCACAATGGCAGATCTACGATTACTACCCGCCTTAACTAGACAAATGCTTTTTCTTGTACCTGTTCAATATAATTATAAAATCATTCGGGGTAATATGTCTTCGTAAAACTTATTTAATGGGTCTTTGAATTAGAAGTTCTAAATTCGGGTTTTAGTACAGATAGCTACCGTAAGAGGGAGACTCTCGTCTGCCACCTAATACACTTCCTTAGACAGTTTATCTTAAGACTAGCACGCATGACCACATACTTTAGAAAAAAGGAAATGCATACATTGGATCAACAAATACGTGTTAAATGCTGTAACAGTGGTAATCCTTTTTCTTGATGGATTTTTTGGGAAATTTCAGTGGCATCTAAAGTTTCACTTGCATTGCGCAATACGAAACAAAGTGCAATACGAAACAATAGTACGCGAACAGCGAACAGCTACACGTATTTAGGATGACTGAGTGTAAATAAATGTATATAGGCTAACAAAGATCTCAGATGTAGATAGTCCAAGTTTATGTTAAAATATTTCATGAAAATATTTTGATAAAGATCTTATTGTAATAGCTACTGACGTTGCAAGCATATACGTTAACTACAATGCAAGTAAGTCAAAGCAGGACTTTCATATTTCATATAGGCAGCTCATTGTATTATGTGTTTGCAACAATTCATTGGTAGTTGCTTCGTAAAATTTACTTATGACTTTCTTTATTGACGTGAAATAGCTAATTCGGTCTAATGTTTGACCTTTCAAACCTAAACATTGTTTAAAGTTGATATTAAACTAGGTATTAATAAAAGAATAATAGCAATAATAATAATAATAATAATAATAATAATAATAATAATAATAATAATAATAATAATAATAATAATAATAATAATAATAACAATAACAATAATAATAATAATAATAATAATAGTAATTACAATTCTATAACAATATACAACTATTACAACAATAACAATAATAATAATAATAATAATAATAATAATAATAATAATAATAATAATAATAATAATAATAATAATAATAGTAATAATAATAAAAATAATAATAATAATAATAATAATTACCATTCTAATTAAAATTGTTATTTAATTACCTACGTTGCATAATAGTAATACTCAGCTCAGTGTACGGGACTGAGCAATGCAAAATCTCGGTGCTAATCGAACTAAGTTGCGCATTCAAGAACATAATGAAACCAACTTGCAGTAAATGTGTCTGTCTATCTAATCCAAATAAATTAATTTGCGATAAGCACTAAAAATTTGGTGGCAGCCTTCTATTTTATTGCAAAGCCAAGTTCTAGGGTTAATTAGATTTCAGACACTCTATCATTTGCCCTGTCATATAGTTCGTCACACTGAAAGGTATCATCCAGTACTCAATGGCAGCATCTACTTGCAATGTTGGTAGTTGAGGTGGGACCAGAACCTAGTGATTACCTAGGGTAATCCACAAAAGTGAGTGACAAAACCGGGAGTGTTTTAGCCATGTTATACATCTCTCCTTCTTCTTCGTGGTAATGTATTAACTTAATCAAATTGAAGGCTCTAACACATAGCTGTGCCCTCAGCTTGTGAACGACCAGCTAGCATGAAACTTCGTCCATCTGCCTTTAACTGTACCATGGGTATCGTATTAACCGGGTCTGGC
Organism: Tubiluchus corallicola; assembly: GCA_030141605.1. Lineage (NCBI taxonomy): Eukaryota > Metazoa > Priapulida > Priapulimorpha > Priapulimorphida > Tubiluchidae > Tubiluchus > Tubiluchus corallicola. Next base: position 83,460 of record JAQGDQ010000383.1, on the reverse strand, counting down.
ATTTTGCTTAACTTTGGCAACTGAGCAGCTTATTGTTAAAAGCAGAAAACAAACTTCGCCAATGGGGTAAAACGAGTTTCAATGACCAGTTGAACATCTAAAATGTTTGAACTCACTGATTATGACAAAGCTTTGGACGCACTGGTGTTTTCGCCTGCCTAACAGTGCTTCATACTAGTATAAGTTAAAAGAGGTAATTATGAAGCGTACAGACCCGCGTCCCAGAATATTTTTGTCTCCTCAACACATAGAATACTTGTAATGCAGTTAATAATCCCATTTTGTTTAGGCAAACCAGCCAGTTGCGGCATGCCACTTATTATTCATATCTCCTATTTGGCATCGCATCAAATACTAGAACTGCATAAGTGTCATTGGGTGGCTAAATACTGCATATACCTGATGGGTCAAATGGCGTTAGACAAGTCGGCATATTTTCACCTTATCTGTTTAATATTTACACTGAGGACGATCGTAGCAATACACTATCTCACTGTAAATTTTGTTAGAATGTCCCTGGAGTCGTAGTTCTATGTTGATGATATGACGTTTTACATTTAGCTTCTTGTGAGTAACTTATTAACATTAATAAACATATTTGCATAATGTGCCGTAACCACATTACATAAGTTTTAATATTTAAAAAACTAAATGTCGATATGTACGATAGTCAGTTTGCTGTTAATCGGTTTACGGTCCTTTTTCGTGGAATATGTCTTAAATTTTACACTAAATGAAATATTTTATACAAATGTGATAGGTTGTGTCTATAATAGATGATTAGCGCTCAGCGCGATGACTGCTATTTTGAATTTAATGATTCTTTTTGCAGTTGAACAAATGTTTTGTTAGTAAAACTTTCACAGTTCATTGAATGCAAATTAAAGAATTTATAAGAGCCTGTCTTGAGGAATTTTACGGCTCAGCTATATTACACATAGGATTGCTATATAAAACTAAAAAATATAACTATATAATGTAGAATAATGTGTCCAGAGTATCTCTGAGCATTATAAGAATATGTGTAGTGTAAGAGGTAAATTTGTGGAGTAAAATTTTGGTAATGTTCAACTTCCATTTCAAATTGTCGTTTATCGTTTCAGTTTTATTGTTTCATTTACAATTGTTGATTATAAGAAAATCTGATGCCTATTTTATAATGAAAATAGATGAATTATGGTGTTTACATCAATTTACGAAAGCCGCAAGCACTTCGATAATTTGTACAGAAACTATACTCTGCGCCCCGCCTGGCGTGCATAGCTTAATTCAAGTTTTGCTCATAACCAGTTTGTATAAAGCAGATAATCTGTTTGCATAGTCTTTCGTGCTCTAACGATTAATCTTTGATGTTGTATATGTAATTCTGTAGTTTTATTTATCCATTTTACCTTATTGGAATCCGGTAAATTTTTCAGATTTTATCTTTCTCCAAAAAATTATGAACCAATCGTGTGGCACGAATTGCTTCTATCCACACAATATTTCAATATTTGAATGCCATCATTAGGTATTATTGGGACTAAAAATAAAATAAAAATAAAGGATTTTCTAAAGGCTTTTTTGTATCGAAAGGGCTTACTGTTGCAGGAAACCCTTTGCTGTCACGTTCGAAGCGTTTAAGAGACAGTAAACCATTTAGAGGTTTATGGTGAATTAAAAACCCTTTCTGGTAGCGCATTTTACGTGATACACGTTATACATACTCCTATACTTGAACACTAGTTAGGAGTATCAACTTGTCGAGAAATATTTTGTCATTTAACCAACGATAGTGCAATATAACTTTAATAACTTTTTCACCTGGGATGTTAAATTGATGATGTTTATAACATAGTGTGTGGCGATGAGAAGAAAGTACACCCTCTCTAAGGATTTTTTAAAGAGTCATGCGAATGGATAAAAAATTCAAGAATAGTCTAAAAGCAAAATTGGCTTTTGTGTGAATAAATAAACAATTTATACCATCTACTTCTCCATAAATTGTTGGAAGTGCATAAAAAGTCAATAATGCAGTAATTTTAATTCATGTACTCAGTTTTGCAGTGAAACGCAAGAATGATTGACTAAATTATTGTGGTAATTGAAAGTGATGTAGGGGCTGTTAGACGACTCTGAGTTACCTACCATAAATAACTAGATTAAATAGTCTATTCTCGATTATATCACATAAGCTTTGCAGACATCGACTAATAGGCAATAAAATTATTCATCTGCCTCACTGGTCATGAATTTAAACGCAATCTTTCGTGAAAAACCTACCACCACAAAAACAAAAGCAATCTATTTATTTAACTTAAAATATTTTACCACGCTTCTTTTTGAGTTTATCCCGCGGCAGAATTTAAATTTGAACTACTGTTGAATCTGAAGTTAAAACATGCAGCAAAGGTCTTGTTTTTCAAACAAAGCAATGACACGAATACTGAATAGCCATGACAATGACATGGATGTAAATTAAAATTTGAATTTGTATTATGCCAAGTTGGCGGGATACAGGCTTGTTGACCTATCCGATTATGCTTGAAAGATCATCCAAAATTTAATGTTAGTTTAGGGAATATCCGATAAAAGTAGACTGTAATATTGTGTAATATTGAGCAGACTAGTAGCCTGCTCACACTGAAACGGTTACTAGTCAGTGCGGTATACACTGAAAGACGAAACACGAACTTTTGTGCACGCGAAATTGTTTGTTTTATAATTGCGCGAAAAATACAAACTCGAAATTCTCAATAATCTTTTTATGACTTTATAAATTGTTTCGTAAATAAGTGGCATAATTAAAAGCAATATGGTGCAGCATTTATTCATGCTAAAGTGCTTTTTAGTCTTACTAGTCTTACTATGTATCTAGTGGAGGTGTTACAGCTCGGCTTCTGATTTTATCAACTTCGTCAGCGGCTGACAGAAAATTTGTTTCCAGAGGAAAATCCGTTGTGGAGATCTCCGAGTGCATGGACCTTAAAGTCTGAGCAAACATGGCCAGAGCAGAAGCAAGAGTAGAAGACAACGTCATCATTCCAATGGTTTCTCTCCTAGCATTGTCAAGAAGTGTCAGCAGCGTCCCTTCTTTATCCTTTGAATTATACTCCATTCCATAGTTGCGGCAAATGTGGAAGAAGACGCTGTAATGGATCATGGCCAAGTTGGTATGGTGAAGTCGAGAACTAATAACTGCTACCTTTTCCACAGACTTGGTTTCAAGAGTACTAAGATCCTGAGATCTTCCAGGACGTCGAACTAGCCGAACTGGTTGTGACGACGACTGTACATCCACCTGTAAACTATTTGCTTCCATGTTCAGTGTAGCACCACTTATCTTGCGCAAAAGTTGAAAATTAGCAAGATGTTCGCTGTAACCAATATCTAAATCAATAGCCCAAAGTATCTGCTTATCTGACAAAGGATCGATGAAAGTACAAAAGTCTAGGGACATGTAACCTATAATGTGACGCTCTTTGCAAGCTTTTGCTATTCCGATACAGGCTCGGTTTAAAGTCTCAGGTTCTACTGAGCATTGTGGAATTGAGAGACCCCAGCACTGAAGGGGGTGCTCCGCATGAATCTGGTCTCCAGCAAGCAGGATGTTGATATTCCCAGTTGGTTCAATCAGCACGTCCACAACCAGGTTTGTGACACTGTCGCTTGGCGGATATGCCTCAATAATTCCCCCATTTAACAGGAACCCGTCTAAGAAATCATCCCACGACGGGCACAGGACAGACTCAACCATATGAGAATTGTTTCTAAGCATTTTTGGTATATTTTCTCGAAGTACACGAAAGACAGGTTGCTGCGCCCATTGATGCTTCCATAGTTCCCCATAGCGCACCTGTTCATGCACCGCCCATTCATAAAAACCGCCCAATCCGCCTGCCACGTCACATAGCAGAGTTCCACGTCCATCCATTTCCTCATTTAACTTAAGTAGCCATTTTCTAATCTGCAAGTGGTTCACTATCAGATCGGTTAGGCGATCATAAAGTTCGTTTTCCGAGTAAATATCCGACTCACCAAACGGCATATCGACATCCGCTGCCGCAAATATACGCTTTACTCCAGATTTTGTTCCGTACAAAGCAGCCGTTCTCGGCTCTGTTGCCAGGAGTGGGACGTTCAGCAGTGCAGACACTTCTAGATCATCCCGTCCCACTTTTCCAGGCACAATGTATGCAGGTTTTCCTTTGATACAGTTGCGAATTCTTTGTAGAGCATTTGGACTGTATTTTAAAATCGTTGCAAGACTCATACGGTGGTTGGCAAAATGCTTAACTCCCTCTGGAACTACGATTTTGTACCTAGAAAGACGAGACGGTCTTACGTAAAACCCACTACTGTTTTTGCTAACACGAATTGTCACTTTACCGTTATTAAGAACAAGAACGCGGGCTACTTTTCAAGAACAAGGCAGAACTGTTTTCTGTGACAATAGTCTAAAATTAGCTGACTGTCTACTTGTCTACCCAGGCAGCTCGACAATGTTCTAACAATGTTGTCGCAATAATTTTGCAAATATGTATATCATATGGAAATATGGACTTGCCGCTACAACATTGTAACAACACTTTTTATCAATATGTGTAAACCAATTGTTTCCAATATTGGACGACAGTATTGGTTCAATGTTGTACCAATATTGGACAAAAATATCCTACATTATACCAACATTATGACAATGTTTTCGGAACATATTTTTGCGAAGGTCCTGACGAGAATCGTGACAACATTGTCATAATATTGTGTGCTGCCCGAGCATGAGGAGAGTTTTGAAGGTCTACAATAAAAACGAGCCAGAGAGGTGTCGCTAAATTAAGACATGATCAAAAAAGACATTTTACCACACTATAAGCGCGATGACAAATTTTGGCCCACACAATGGGCTTGAAAACTATGTCATCAGCCACACTAATAAACAAAGTTGCAGAGCTCAGCTTGTTCTGTGTAAGTTACCTACAATAAGTGAGTGAGTGAGTGAGTGAGTGAGTGAGTGTGTGAGTGCGTGAGTGAGTAAGTAAGTAAGTAAGTAAGTAAGTAAGTAAGTAAGTAAGTAAGTAAGTAAGTAAGTAAGTAAGTAAGTAAGTAAGTAAGTAAGAAGGAAGGTAGGTAGGTAGGTAGGTAGGTAGGTAGGTAGGTAGGTAGGTAGGTAGGTAGGTAGGTAAGTAGATAGGTAAGTAAGTAAGCAAGCCAGCAAGCAAGCAAGCAAACAAGGAAGGAAGGAAGGAAGTAAATAAGTAAGTAAGTAAGTAAGTACATAAATAAGTAAGTAAGTAAGCAATTGTCATTATATGACAATACATAATTATAATGAAATTTGAGTGGTTTCACATGCTACAACAAAAGAAAATTAACACAAATAAATTCAATCAGTTGTCACATTAGTGCTAATAAACTATATATAGTGATACAGAGAATATTGCAAATTTACCGAACAGGACAGAAAGAATATAAAATCCTCGTGGTTTTAGAGCTAATTAAATAGTAGCTACGACCTGAAGTGAGGATATAAAAAATTTATTACCTGCATGGATAACATTCGTCATTAATGGCAATTTGAGCTTTCTTTGCGATCCTCGTTTCGTGCAAATGTACCACAGGTTGCTGTTTAATTCCCAGAATTTTTGAAGCGGATTTAACAACCCGATGATGAGCACAGGCATTACCAATGGTGCTTTTTATTTGATAATTTTGTTGTATTCCAGTGACCGCAATGGATGTCTAAGTAAGTGCGTTCATCTGTCATACTGACCTTAAATCTTTTTCTTCTTCCTTCTCTTCTTCTTCTTCTTCTTCATTTTCTTGTCCTTTGCTCAGAATAATCTTCATGATATCGCTCGGTGGAAAGCCAGGTGACAACAGTTTCCTATTAATATATTTTGTAATTTAATATCAAGCACTTTAGATGGGCATTGACTGAACTGCAATGTGAAATTTGACGAGAGTGAAATTACATTTCAACCAAGAGTGTGGCTCAAATCCATGTTCCGTTTACTATGTTACTTGAACGCAGTTTTCACACAGTATGTTAAAATTACTCTTACATCAAGCAAAAATTGCTTTTTAAATGATATATTTATGTCAGTCTTATGTGTTGAGGTCAGATGAGTGGACAAACTATTTTAAATAGTAATCATTAAACTCTTCATTTAAGTGACTAAAAATAATGGCTAACAGGAATTATCTTATAATAATTGTTTTATCGATGATTGTTTGTGTTTTGTAGTGTCACTGTATTTCAAACTTGTCTTATGTTTTTATATTGAACGCATATAATAAATAAACAAACATAAATATGAAATATAAATACAAATGTATAAATGAGCAATAAATATTGTCCTGTGAGTGGCAGTGACGTATTATAGAATGTGACAACAGCGCATACATAGTGCAATGTGAAGGTTAGACGATGACGTTCCTTTTATGTGCGATGCACGAATGTTAGCATCTGCAACATTCGTTAGAGGGTCATTATCAATTATATACTTTACGGCGTACACGCAAGTTTCTTCCGTTATCTGCTGTCAAAATTCTAGTCCAATCTTCTGTTTTTAACCATTTATGTTTGCTGTACAATGTACCAAAATATCAGCTTGAATATCGGCTTGAATCAAGCCGTTATTTTGGTACATTGTACATCATACGAGCTACTGACCATTTAAAGTAAAAATGAATGTGATAACAGAAAGCCCAATGCTCGTTCCCCTGGCAGGGATCGGGCGGGGGGGGGGGAGGTGGTCAAATTACACCCCAGAATTTTTTGCTGTTTTTGAGTATCAGGATCAAGTTAGCAATAAATTGAGGCAAAAATACAAAATTAGGCTAATATTTGGGTACCAGTGAGCTTTTTTGTGCAGTTATTGGAGTTCACCATGGTTTATGTATAAATATGTTCTTTGGTACACATGAAAAAAGCTCAATGACACCCGAAAGTGCTTAATCTTCAACAATTGTAATAGCCTTTAGTGTAATATACATCGTGAGACTCATGAATGTTACTGTATTTTTGAGAGTGGTACTACTAATTATGTTGTGATTGGTACTAGTGGCAAAGGAAGCCAGTCAAGCCAGGTGATTTGCAAACTTGCGTGTGAAGTTGTTGAATACGTGAGAAATGAAATTTGATGCGTGTGCACGTGTGAAAGACTTAAAATGACACGCCTGATGCGTAAAAGTTACAGACTTTGCCTAATTCAACCGCTACACAATGCTACACAACGTACAATGCTACACAACATACAATGCTTACACAACACTAAAAATAAGGCATTTTCTTTGCAGCTCCTTGAACGACTTATTAGAAAACAAGAAAAAGAGAACTTGTAAATTGTAATATTTGTAATTGGGCGCTGTATGTTTCAGAACACTAAAATGTTGTTATAAGAGCAAATAATTTAAACTAAATTAAATTTGCTGCTTCTGGTCTGAAGCATTCGAACCGGCTTTCCAAAAATATAAAAGATTTAGAAACTTTAGATTCATTTAAATCTTAGTTGAACCCCCACTGTTTTAGAAAAGTGTATAACAGTTAAATTTTACTTATGTCTATATCCTGTTTTAATAGTTGTGTTTCAATTTGTTTTACTATTTTTACTTTTGTCTCATGGCAAAAAATTTTAGCTTGCGACTATTTGCAAAGCCCCAATGAATTACAGATTTTCGCGAATTTAGAAATACATGAAATGTAATAATATAAGTTTAATTGGTAACATAGCAATTATAATCAATAAATGAAACCATAGACATAACAAGTCTAGCAGATAGGCTTCGTGCTAAATTGCTGTGCAAGACTTGTCGAGACAACTTACTAAGGAACGAAAGAGATACGGACTAAACCAAATGACGAAAATTATGATATCTTTCTAAATTGTTTATTACCGCAGAAGGAATAGGCGTAATTATCTTAAAGTGAAAAATGAGATAGAATAAGCGAAGAAAAGGTTATTTGCCAGAACAAAAACGTCAATCAAAAAATTTTTGGCGGATTTATTATTAGACAGCCCACTGAATTATGCCGCGAATAACAAGGTTGTTTTCAGTTTACAGCAGTCGATCTCGTAAAGAACCGGGAGTTTGTTTAATGAGAACGTTTCACAATAGCACTAATGAAAGAGCTGCTGACATTCTTGATTTATAATACATGAATTACAAACCCGATTTAATCTAATTGCGCTTTGCAGACATTTTATGGCAGGGTAATTGCAAATCTACTCAATTGCGCAAAAATACTATAGCAGTAAAAAGGCAACAGCTAGAGCGCGATTGGAATTATATGTTGCTGATATAGGGGCGAAATCTGTGGGCAGAGATTTCCTTTAATTGAAACACTCGCGTATTTCAATTTGATTAGTTCTTCTTGTGATTATTACAATCAAGCTGTTGCTGTAAATGCGGAGTTCTACTTCTACGCGAAATAAAAATGGACAAAGTTGTTTCTTATTGTTGCTGTTACTACTGTCACAATAAGCAGACATACATTTGTATGGGCGGCAATGTTAGATAGGCACACATCTGGTATGGACGTTGATCGATCCAGTAAACTGTTAGAGATGTGGCTGCTTATTGTTACACGTTATGCTAAATCTATTAGAAAAGTTTCGTCCAAAAAACTAGACTACTATCGTAAAATCTATGTCCTGGCAAATACCCATATAATGCGTGTTTATATCCTAAACCTGTAACAGATTCATGTGCATTAAGCACTTTAGTACCGTAATAGTGGCAATAGTTGCTTATGACTGTAACTTAAAAGTCGTACTTGTAATAGCTATCAATGTATTCTTCGGTCTCCATTGGAGAAATGTAAATGACTTCAACGTTTTCATCAAATATTTCACCAAGACGTCCAATTTGCAGGTTCTGGCGTAAAGGAAGGTTTTTCGTCGTGGCTCTAATGTGCTGGAATGAATGAAGAACCCAAATATACAAGGGCTGCTCGAAAAGGAAAAATGGCAATTAATTTATGCTCAATAAAAATGTTGAAAAATAAAATGCATAGGAACATCTATACCTCAGTAACTTCTGGCTAACACGTCTTTCGTTAATGGATGGACAAAATAGACAGCACGATGACCTTGTCTACTGACGGAAATAGACGCTGTTATCTGATTGACGGAAATAGATGCTGAATTTTTATAAACCGTTGCGTTTACTTTACAAATTACTACCCATTGCTGGTAATGAGTTGGAGAAAGGAGTCACTAAAAATTGTGGATTTATCGGGATTAGTACTCCCACGCTCTACTACTTGAGCTACCAGTCCAGCATGATAGAGCATGTCGAAGATTTCCTCATGTAACTCACAATCCAACAGCGCCACCTGTACCCATGATAGTAGGGGCATACTTATGGTATCAACACTTTCTCAAATTAGCTGGTAAGTTGGTAACTAACGGTATAATTAGTTAATGGTGTTTGCGATTGCCAGAATTTTTATAAACCATTGCAGTTTATAAAAACCAATTATTACTTATTATTATTTTACTACAAGTTAAACTCTGTGTACCTGAGGTGCATCCAAAGAGGGCAAGTGAATAATTATTCGACAATTGTCTTGTATTTTGTTCCAAGCACTTTTCAGTTCTTCCATCTGTTCTTTGTATTTCTTCAAATGATCCAGGCGTGTTTTGTTGAGGTGCTTTTTAATAATCTGCACATTTTTGTACAAGTGCCATGCAAGTCCGATTATTCCCGAAGCCTTGTTGCGCATTTTCAATTCCAAATAGCGACATCTGACTTGATAAGCTCTTACTGTAGCCTGGATCTTAACGGCAGCCAGTTCGTAACCATTCTGCCCACGAAATATTCTACCGGGTTCTTTCATCAGGTTTTCGACTTGTGCGTTTTTAACTGTTTGGAGAAGATCAGAATCTTTGATTCCAGAAATGAGTTCCCAACTTGTTGCTAATTTAATCAGTTCTTTGGTGTCGATTACAGCTTCAGGGATTGTGTACCGTGACATGAGTGCTTCTAGCTGCTCTAGTACAACATTCACACTCCCCCAAGGTCCATCGTATCTATCCTTGAAAGCTACATATTCCTGTGTTCTCAAGGTGGTCCCATCTTTAATTAATAGTTCTGAAATTGATTCTTTGAGTAAATTCACAGGTGATGGAGGACGCTGAGGCTTCTGCACACTGGTTTCCGTAGAGGAACTATTCAATTCTGACGTCGATGGAAGACCATCATTAACTAGTTTCAATTTTTTTAGTCGTTCTTTTTCCATGTTTTCATCAATTCTAATCGTAAGCAGTGGTTGGCGTTCGTAAACTGCTGGTACAGTACCACGTGCTTGAAGCTTTTCTTCAACTGAATGCAAGCGAGCAGGTGTTTTGCTTACAAGTGGAGGAGAGACAGTTAGTTCCGCCGCTGGTGGAACGTATCCCCTCCATGTGAGACTTAGGATCCCTTTGTCAACTTCGCCCTGAGGCAGATACACGTCTATTTCTTCATCTGGCCGGTTTAACTGCTGAGCCAAAAAACCAAGAGGCGGTAACGTACTTCGAGTCTTTATACGAGTCGTGTCTTTGCTTTTGATTGCTGGTAATGGAATGTTGAAAATGCGATTCATAACCACGCGATTTTTGCTATTATTTGGATTTAAAATAGCTCGATCTTCAACAGATAATTGTAGCTTAGGTGCAGCGCTTCGGTAGTGCCCTCGACCGGCATGCAAGTCTTTTCTCGGAAATTGTTGGAGTTTCTTCATTCCGGTCTGTGTTTGAGGTGCAGAAATCAGTGGCAGGGAATCAACTTGATCACTTACTTGCTGAAGGATCAGTTGAGTCTTCTGTCGTAACCTCATCTCTGATTTTTCCAGAATACTTCTGATTCTGATAGAGCGATCGTCTACTACGTCTACTTGTTCCATCATTTCTCTGACATATCGAAAATCAGCCCGAATTTCCGATAGGAGCTGCTTCACCGTTGACCTTTTGGCGGCTGGATAGTCCGCCTCTGCTCTGTCAGGCATCACAGCCATTTCAAAATGTCTTTAATCTTTTAAATGTCAAGTTTTCTTTCAGTTTTTTGTTTCTCCAATGATTTTATATTATGAAAAGTGAGACTTATTCAACATGCTCTTATTTTTTGCAACAAATTGGCCTTTGAATGCGTAGAAAATCTTCTAGTTATAGAACTTTTTCAGTTTTTGTGGTAAAATTTGATCCTCTCCGTTTAGCAGATAGGTTTGTTTGTGATGTCACAATAAAAAATTCTGTACGTATGAGGCACATTGCACAAAGATCCTGTTCCATATCTTACGTGAGAAGGAACATAGCAGGCTCAGTTGCGAATTTGCAGCCGCATGCTGTGTTAACTACAGTATTACTTATAGGCTTTTCGGATGTTGATAAATCGTTCACTAGATGAAAGCTATAGATCTGATATCCTCTTGTTGATGGTGTACTTTTGCTTATTTTTATCATAAAGATTATTTCTCTTTGTTTGAGAGGACTGGAACACAATGGTGCAATAGTCCACTCGAAAGCAGGCCTATTTAAATTTTATGAGAATCCTATATAGTTGGCCTTTTCTTGAACTGATCCTCTCCTAATTATCAATGGAAGATATCATTTAATTGTTTTATTAATGATATCTTCCATTTTATCAATAAATCCACCTTGTACAACTACGCTGATGACAATACTGTTTCTTACTCCAGTATATCGTTTAATGATATGAAACAACCATTAGAGGTTGAAATTACGCACTGGTCAACTGGTTTGCTTCCAACCAGATGGAAGGAAATCCGGGGAAGTCTCAGGGGATTGCTGTGGGCAAAATTACACACGACCTGAAACCTACTTTCAACATTAAAGGAGCGGATATTGAATGTACGGATGAGAATGAAACTTCTTGGTGTAAATATAGACTATCGCCTGAACTTTGATCGCACATTTGTCAAGTCGAATTTTAATTTCTGCCTTGTAATTTGGCACTTCTGTAGTAAATCAAACAGCCAGAAGTTAGAGCGTTTGAATTTCAGAGCGCTCCGTCAAGTTTATAATGATGGTGTTACATATGGCAAGAAAAGTTTCTCCTGTTGAATGAATTACCAAACTGTCTCCGAATGGCTGAAAATCTTGGGGAATTTAAACGTCTAATTAACTCATGGACTGGTGTATCATGTAAATGTGCCATTTGTAAATTCAGCGAACTTCCCAATTAAATGCTGAAATGTTGGCAGAAAAATTTTATTGACCTAAATAGCTTTTCGTGTAAATTTTAGAAAATGTTACTGCCTAAAATTTTTACTGTCTCAATCCTTAACTGTCTCAAATTTTTACTGTCTTCATGTAGTTCTCTGGTAGCATCCAAAAGATTTAAGAAGTACATATTATTACCATGTTATCGCTCACATACATTATGTTTGATATCGGTTTACGAGCTTTGAAGCTCATGTTTCTACAAATATGTACTGTTTATATCATACCGATGAAAATAAATATTATTTTATCCCATCTTATCATCTTATCTTATCTCTCGATTTTTCAAGATATGGCCTATTCACAAGAAGCACTTGCATGGTACTTCGGAAAGGCCATTTTAATCAAATCTCATTGTATGTCCTAGACATTTTTCACTTAAGACAAACGGAACGTTGGCATCGTGTAACTCAGAACACCTGTGAAAATACAAAAGCCTGGAGCCGTTTTCACAAAGCCGTCGCAAAGTTAATGACATCGTTTTTATCAATTTGGTGACGATTTTAGCGAGCTCGTTAACACTTGCGTTTCACAAAGTTGTCACTCTTTTAAGAACGTCACTATTTAGCGACAAAATGCTGACGGATAGGACGCAGTTTTAAGTAATCACTAACACTGTTGTTATAATTACAGCCGTATAATAGACTTGTTCGGCAGTATTTTTTATTATCACTCTTTACCAGATTAGACAAGATTTTCAGCGTACTACAACTGCCAATTTACAGAATTTATGCAAATTCGTACTGACTAAACTTATTTATACAAAAAATTATTATACTATTTACTTGAGATATATTATGGTATTGTTTATTTCATTATAGAATGTTGCACTAAGTTTATTAAATAATTACACGGCTTTCTCATTTTCAACCTCTCTAACCATTATTTCCAGTTCTTTGCAGTTAATTTCGGTCGTTTGATTTCTTATCAATTTGGGCTGAACCTAAAATATAATTTTTTAGGTAACTATTATTCTCGGTAACTTAACCTTCTATCGAAAAATCGAGATTTATTTCTGCTATTCCATATTGCTTAATGGTTACTACACAGTAGGTCAATCGACTGCTATTTCAGAGAAGAGGCTTAAGAATTAGAACAATTAAATAACTAGACTCTTTTTCGCATGGAGCTGTTCGGAAATTATATAGTCCGCTTAACATTGTTTTGGTCGTTTTTGAACACTCCCATACAGAATTAAATTACGTAACAAGAGCTAATAACCCTTAGAAGATTCTTTAACACAATCTAGTAAGTCAATTAGCCATTTCCATTTTTTCCAAAATGTACTTTTAAGTGTACTGTACGTCATATGTGCAATAGAAAGTCGAACTACAGCTAAATATTGGGGTTGTGACATTTCTTGTTCCGATTTGGCAAAAACTTTGAAATACCGTATTCTTGCAAACTCTCGTGTAATTACGGTCTGTATCTGTGTCGGTAATAACAGTCTGTTATCGTTCGGTTGACATACTCCTTCTGCACAATAGTCAGCACAGCAGAAGAAACTTTCTGGAATTTACTTATCTATTTACTAACTAAGCTCGGCATTATTTAACTTCTATAATTACGGGCACACAGTGGCTACTGAGCTGTTGCATTTTCGTCGCCAAAGTAGTATACGGATACTACGTGAAGTGTTCGCGCCGTTATTGATAATGCGACGTAATTTTCTTGCACGTACAAAATTTTCAGGGTGCATTTGCGAACATAATAATTACTATAATTTATCAAAACACATGATAGTTACACGTACTACATTGGCGTACACTAATTGATGGTGAAAATTTAGGCGTTAATAAATGGCATACGAGTGAACTATAACTATAACTACACGTCGTATTCACGCCTATAAACTTTTGGCATGCGACATAATATAACATAATAAAACAAAACACAACATAACCTAACAGAACATAATGCAACATAGCGTAGCTAAATGTCACCTAATATAATATGATATGATATATGATACGATACGATGCGATGCGATGCGATGCGATGCGATGCGATGCGATGCAATGCAATGCAATGCCATGCCATGCCATGCCATGCCATGCCATGCCATGCCATGCCATGCCATGCCATGCCATACCATACCATACCATACCATACCATACCATACCATACCATACCATACAATACAATACAATACAATACAATACAATACAATACAATACAATACAATACAATACAATACAATACAATACAATACAATACAATACAATACAATACAATACAATACAATACAATATAATATAAATAATATAACGCAACATAACATAACACAACACAACATAAAGTAACGTTAAGTAACATAACAAAACATGACATGACCGGACATGGCATGACATAACATTTCATAACATAACATAACATAACACAACATGACACAACATGACACAACATAAAGTAACATAACATAGTGTACCGTGGCGTAACATAGCTTAGTGTAACGTAATGTAACCTAATGTAATATAGCGTAACACAACATGACATAATATAACAAAATGCAACACAACACAACATAATGTAATGTAAAGCAACATAACATAACATAACATGACATCACATGACATAACACGACACGACACGACATGACATGACATGACATACACATGACATGACATAACATGACACAACATAAGTAACGCAACATAACGTTATACATGCAGATTTTGTAAGACAACGATTTACCTCTGGCAATGACCCTTTTCGTAAAGATTTCCCAATGCAAATCAGCATGTTTTTCTTCTAAAACAAATCAATGTGATTTTCTCAGAACAATATTAATGTCATTGCATGATTAGATTTTCATGGAGATGGAAGAAATGGGCTCAATTAGCGTACATGCAGACAATTCATGAGTAGAGAGTACTGCTTCAGCTTCTTCTAATGAGCCATGCAAATTAGAGATGATCAGCATCTGTACAACATTTTTATCTAGGGCAAATGTGCTACTACCAAGTTTGAAAATAAGATAATGCTCTTCTGAGACTTGCCATAATCATAACTGTAAAAGAAGTCAAAATGTCAATTAAGTCTCAAGAAATTTTTAATTTTTCTCAGAAGCTTTCGTCCCTTATGGATTTCATCTGCTGAAATCAGCTTGGTATAGCTTAGATCTTGAAGGATGATCAACTCCGTGAGTGACGAAAGCTTCTGAGAAAAATAAAGAATTTTCTGAGACCTAAGGGGCATTTTGACTTTTGTTGTTCACATATGGTACATAAGTACACGCGCGGTGACGATGATCCAGCAATGCCAGTGCAATGCTGTTATTCTGGATTGCAGCCCTGAAAAACCTTATGAATTGTATAAAAATAGCCAGGTGTTTATTTTTTATTGTGATTGCTTGCTCGTTTGTTTGCTCACTCGTTTGTTTGTCTGCTTGTTCATTCATATTCATTTCGTGCGTTTGTTTGTCTATTTGTTCTTTCGTTCATTTAGTTAGTTTGCTTGTTCTTTTACTCATTCATTTTTTCTTTTTTCTCTAGTGATTAATTCATTCATTTAGTCGCTTACTTATTTATCTGTTTATTTCTTTATTCACTCTTTCATTCATTCATTCATTCATTCATTCATTCATTCATTCATTCATTCATTCATTCGTTAATTTATTCATTAAATCAAGAAACCAATAATTTCAAATAACTTGTATATATATATTAACTTATATATATATACATAAATTATTTGAAATTAGTGGTGTCTTGATTTGTAACACTGTTATCTGCTTCATGTTAAACGAGTGAGCGCTTGAATGAATATATATATGATTTGAGCCAAGCTGGTTAAAGCTAACCCAAAGCACCGGTCATGCACCATGCAGTCATTTAGGCAAACATAAACAATCACGTCTAGGTGTATAACTTTCTTTAGAAGTCGTGGTTACACTGGGCACAGGCCTGCATGTTGCGCGTGTAATTTCATTCTAAAAATCTAATACATGACTATATGACCTATTCATTAATTGCAACAACAGCTTCTAGATTACCGCACATTACGTGTTAAAAATGCTATAAATTTAACTTAGTTCTGTTATCCCTCACGTTGAGAAAAATTTCTCAAAGTCTGTAACTACATATGTCGAGTAGAGGAATAGTTCTATGAGAAATGATGATTTTTTGGAGTTAAGCAGTAAGGGAAATCATTGTTAATCAAATTTTGTGCCTGTTCCTCCTCCCCGTCAAAGAGTGTCAGGACGAAACTGGAATCTTGAGACGGATCGGACGGCAGACGCGGATTTGGGGCGGCTTACAAACCATCGATTTAATGATCTACAGGGTGTCAGGAAATGATAACTTGCTATTTTTAAACGTTATCATAAATGGCTAGTATAAATATAGTTTCAATATTTAATCTTTCTGCTATTTCTTATTGCCATTGACACGTGACATGTGCACCATTCTCATTTAGAAACCGGTATGAATTGTGCCCCTGCCGTTAATGGTCTTTGGAGCAGCAAATAGAATAGAATAGAATAGAATAGAATAGAATAGAATAGAATAGAATAGAATAGAATAGAATAGAATAGAACAGAACGACCAGAACAGAACAGAATAGAGTAAAATAGTTACAAATTATTTATTCAATGAGATAAAATTACAACATATTACATATAAAATTTGTTCATATTTTTGCAAAAATACTGTTACGACTGCGAAATCCTGTTTTTTCACCCCACCCCTACTTTGTGATTGTTCGGTCCATTACGAAGCTATTGCATATAAGCATTGCAACCATAAGTAGCTGGTATGGCATGACCACGTCGATTCAGTAAGTACAGGCCAGGCGTTTTTAACATCACGGCACCTGTTCCATAAAGACAACCAGCACGAGGCAAACAGGACAATTTACTCTCTGTCTGTGTTTATAAAGTTTTCATTATCCTCGCATTGAACCCGGACCACTTGGCATCCGAAATGCGAGGTAACAAACCGACCAGGGAGCGACCAATCAAACCCCCTGGCGACGAAGACCCAGAATAGAATAGAATCGTTGCAATACATACATATAAAGTAATAAACTATAATAAAAGGACTAAAGAAAATGAGAAGATGATTTTACCCGCACCATAAAAAATCGTAATACAGTACTAGAAATTAAGATAGGTATTCTTTACTTAAAATGTCATCGTTTTGTCGGTTTTGTTTAAACTTTGGGTTTCTTTTGTACAGTGGAGGGGCAAATAAATTTCCTGACACTCTCGTCGCCTTCTGATCTAACGACAAAACAATAGCAGCTTTCAGAGACCGACAAAATATTTTATCTAGCAGTGAGGTTATTGACTGGACAGGGAAATTTTAATGAATTGATGAGTCGTATTGGATTTGCTAGAGATGAGTTTTGTGAATGCGGTATGGCAGCATTCATAAAGCCCAGAATCCAGAACATTTGATATACAGATTTCCCCGAGTTGGCGCAAACAGGCGATATGCATTACTAAACTAACTGGGAAATCAGAACTTAAATCTTGTGTATTGCACCAAAAATGATAATTTTATATCGGTACTAACCTACTTTGTAAAGGACCCCTTTATTTTAAGATCTTACTGCTAAATTTTAGTAAAATAGGGATTGAATTTGTGTCGTTTTTGAGATTATTGATTGCAACTCTTGTGGATTTAAATATTGAGTTAGGAATTTAATAATTTAGTATATTAATTTATCTACATTTTTATGTTACCTCACAGGAAGCTTGCTTCATTAATAACCTTGATTATTGCACTCATTTTAATACTCCTTGTTTAACATTACTGTAAATAATGTTATATGCATAAATTAAAAAAGCTGCTAATTAGAGAATGGGTAACATGTAATATTGAAGAATTCACTCTGTCTAGTGTCTATGTAAAATTGTACAATGTTTATAAAGAAATATTTGCCTGCAAAAAGAAGCTAATAAAGACTTATCATCATCATCATAGCCTATCATTAGTCTAACTTGACGGGAACATCCATAAGTAAAATTAATAAAAGTGGACCATCTAATGCAACTAACCTTGACACGAAGAAAAGTTTTTCTAAAATGACCTCTACTAAGCATTTAAGCTACCCACTGATGACTTACTAACCGCTCACACTACACAGAGATTTTTGGGTTTCAAAGTCTGGAAGTAAGTGTGCAGACATCAACCGGTCCAGTGCTTAGCTGGAGACCATTAAACCCAGCGAGTGTGGTGTTATAGGCCTTTTTAAACACAGGTGCATAACGGATAGATAACGGACGTGACCCAATGCCGGATGGGGCTGCAGCCTAGAGGCTACCGCTAGCTGAAGGGCCTCCAGAGATTAAATGAAAGTAATTTACTGTAAAAAGTTAATACAGAATAAGGGTAAAAGTATGTTCAACTACCTCTGTAAAAAGGGCTTAATTAATTAATCTACTGTATAATAATACACTGTAATGGTTTTCTTGTCCATTATTCCAGCTCAATAATACTGCCACAACAATTTAACTATTGTAATTTGTACGCATGATATTGTTACGAAGGCAGATTATGGCCAACCCCCTAATGTTAGTAATGGGTATGGTTGAGAAGCCCAGTAATGCAAATGTACCTGTATAAAACAGAATGCACGCCGTAATTTGACGATTCCAACCTGGCCTTTCTTTCTGTAAGGGCGAATGCTGTAAGTTTGCTGATTTTTATACAAAAGTCTGTTCACGTGTCATGGAGCTACTGGTTGTGCATTAAAGTTTATTTTGCATTCGTATTCTTTTTACTTTTCTCGTCTGCTGTAAAGTATTTCATAACTTGTATGCCGCTCGGTACATCCTCAGACGGATCCGCGCTGGAACCCGGATCCGTTACAATATTTAATATTTCAAAACTTATTCTAAATTTGTAAATATCATAATATCTCTTCTCTTTTTGTCGTGTTAGACTTGTACTCATCTATAGATGCTTAATGTTGGCAATATGTTGTAGAAGTTGAATAAACTGATTTGGAAAGTCCATCATTTTGTTAATTGTCACTGGGACCGCTGCCACACAGTGTCTGTAGCCCAGGGGCTTACAAAATCAAAATCAGTCCCTGACCCGACAAACCAAATTCAAACCCTGCGTGCGTCATTTTATTGTATTTATGTCATACCATTATACCAATGCATACAAATATAGCTTTATTTTATTGTAAATTGTTCTTGTAATGGAAATTGGATAAATTCGTTAATTATAAATAAAGACAATTTATAAGTACTAGAGTCGTAAGATTGAAGGCTACGAAATCTTAAAAGGTGTCGTCTCAATCTTCAACATTTCATTGGTCGTAACTAACTTGCGTTTCTAAGCTATATCGGTGTTATAAGAATTTCTTTATTGCGCATGGGCCTAATTATTATGCCTACAGGCGTGACAAATTGCTAAAGTGGTAATTATTTTTCTATCCGCTGAAAAATAGCATAATTACAAAGTGCAGACGTTCCGTGATACATACGCTAATTATTATGATTTACTGTCTCACTGGTTTAATTGCTTGTAACGTATATCACCTGCGTAATGAGACTATTACGCCGACTAATTGGATCAACAAGAGCATGATCGAACGGGACTATTCATTGATTAACCGTCTCGTTAAACTTTTATAGATACAGTATGATTGTCACATGTCAATGTATGTAGATTTACATACAGAAATGTGTTAACTTAATACCCAGAATTTTGTGCAAAGTAGAAAGTAAAATCAATAAAATTTTGTTTGACAATGATTAATGTATTTCCTGTCTGAACAAATGTAACAGAAATCAGAATGATAAGAATGTGCTTCCACCTTTGAAATTGAGCTTTATGAGTTCTTGAGATGTCAGACATGCTAAGTGTACCAAGTTGAGAAATAAACAAATACGTTAAATTTGGATACTTCATTTAGATAATTATCTGTTAGGCATTTATTGATTCACTTAATAATGTTCACAGGCGAAAAACAACAGAACATCAATAAACAAAAATTACAAACAATATTGCTGCATGAAATCCAGGAAGTAAGACTTATATGGGTATCATGACAATGAACGAAGGGAGTAAAGAGTGCGTGGGTGAGAGAATAGGAAAATGAAATGAAAATAAGAAATGAAAAAGAAAGGAAATAGGACCACGAATTGTCGAATCATAAAATAAAACATGTTGCGGCTTTTATGGTTGAGCCGGCATTAGATGGGCTATGAGCTCCTCAAACTGGAATCAGACATAACATAAATATCTGAGCTCGACATAAATTAGCCCGGATATGTTGCCAACGATTTAGACTTGGTTTGACAAACTTTGTTTGCAACAGACAACAAATTCGTTGCCTTTATCTCATAATAGAATTTGTTCCCAGGTGATCATGTTTGTGTACTTGGCTGGCCTTTAGTTTAAGCAAAATAATTAAAATCACTTTTGTTCGTTTTACTTCTTCAGTCCCAGATGCATTAAAACTCATTTCCGATGTTCGCCTTTGGGCATTCAGTAAATTGAAAACAAGGAATCTGGTTAGAATTGTAAGTGTTAACCGAATAAACCGGATTAGTTTTTAAAAAGAGTGTGTACTTTATGCCTTACAACTGCTGTTCGAATTGGCTTCCTCAGTCCGTGATTATCCGGATCGAATCGTCTCCACAGCGGCTTCATTTCGTGCTCTCCTTAGCAACAATCAAATGCAAATTGTAAAACAGCGCCGTGATTTGTAGTTTCCACAGAAATCCAGTTGAAAACAAAAAGTCAATGATGAAAGCACTATTTGAGTAGGCATTAGGTGGCGATACAAGCCTCGTAAACAATTGATGCGGTGGAATCTGTTTCAAAAATGTATTGCATCACCTGTTAAAAAGGAGAGGCGTTATAGTTGACGCTCCTTTAACTTTTCAAACTCAAGAAAACCATTTTCTTACATAAAACTAAAAAAGTTCGTCTTGAAATTTCAAATTGCGTGCGTACTGTCTTGTTGCGCAGATAGCTTGCGTTAGCAGTAACGCTGTATAAAACATTTGAACTCACGCGATGACGATAGGCGCAGCCATTTTGACGTAAGTCATTTGAAATAAGTTCAGGTAACATTGCGTAATGGTTCAAAAAATAATCAGAGCATTTGTATCACACACTTCACGAACTAAGCAAAAGTATAAATTTATCTTGCCAATAAGATTAAAAATGCATTTTTGGAGAGTCACTGATACACACTGGGAAGGTGACTCGGGGACATTTTACCAGTTGGCGAGAACTTTTTAAGTTACCCAGAATTTTCTTTTCTAGTTACGTATGTCTATCATTTTGAACTCCGCCATAGCCGGTCCCAAGCCCGGTTGAGAGAGGAGGAGGGTTGGGCTTAGGGTTAGCTCCCCTATCCTGTAAAAGTTCTCAATTGCTACAGAAACAGACAGAAACAAATCTACTGACACAAATCGGCACAAAGCAGAAAGTTCGACCCATGTTATGACGATGCTAGGTCAAAGCCGAGAGGAAGCCCAGCATCCGATGAAGAACTCTATACTGAGTGCCACAAAGGTGACAAAAATTGGCACCTGGAATGTAAGAACAATGTTCCAAACAGGAAAAATGGTCTGCCCAATGTGCATCAATGCACAGGAAGGACTAAGGTCTAAGGTAAGGATGTCTATCAAACAAATAAGCGGAATGCTACTTAATATAACTTTGGGTGGAAAGCTTCTTAGGACATACATTAAAATTGCATTTTCTTTCCCTTTAATATAATTGTCAGTTAAGTGGGCGTTCAGTGTAAGATTCGTGTCAAGTTGTTGGATTTGTTAGATGAAATTTGTTCTTGCAAGCCTAATACTCACTCATTTGTAGAGAAAAGATTATTTAATGTTGTGTCACTGAGAGTGTTTATTTTGATTTTTGTGGTTTTTCTAAGCAAGATACTCAAACTATCAGACTATCAGCGTTTTATTTTAATTTTGATTATTCTTTGTACGCATTTTCTGGCAAAACTACAGCTAAAAAAAGAAAAAATAGGCTTATGTTAGGATAATCTTGTCTTTATGCCGCTTTTGGAAACTTTCAAAATCCTGTCAGCTTTTTATGACAGACAAAAGAGGTCGATGTCATTCCTACATGCTTTTCTGTTGTGTCAGTCGTTTATGCCTCTCAGCTACTCAGCATGTCTTATAATTTCTAAATACGCCGTTTGAATGTTCAGGACAAAACGCATGATTAGGGTAAATTTGGCTCATCTATGTGGCTTGTGAAGTATCGTATCACGTTTTCTGGCGTTCTTAAACACTTTAATCCGTTTCTAACATTACAACTTAAACACATCACCCAGGATTTCAAATTTCTACTTATTTACTTAACGAAACCCAATCTTGGTGGTATTTTGTGAGAAGCAAATTGCAGAGAAACGTAGTTCTTGTGTGACTGAGGCATTAAAAACAAATTCTGAATTTCCGCCTTCAGGGTGTCTCCTCTGTATTTACGTTTGCTTACGTTTAATGTATAACAGGGTGGTTAACTTTGGTAACTTTTAATTTTTCCGCCAGCCTTTCGCCAATCAACACTTTATTAATATTTTTAAATTATTAAACTTCTTTATTAATATTTTTAAATTATTAAACTTCATGCCATTTTGTTTTTATACATACCAGTAATATTTATTCATGTATTGATTATTGTATTATAGCCTATAAATAAAATGCTTACTTATTTAATATTCTGCCTTGTTCTTTGTTTTTAACACGGCTGATGATTTGTAATGTAATGTAATGCATTATGCAATTCTTCTGTTTTGCTGGTGCTTTTTTTAATAACGTGCGTTCTGTTAGATGCAGAGTTTGCCAATGCATTCTGTAATTGAAGTATTTCCACAACAAACTTGATTATAATAACAATTAACAGACGTTTCGGCAAAGGCTCTTGCCGTCATCGGTGTAAACCTAAAAACGTAGAAAAAAGTCTTAGTTTGTTCTCGAATAAACTTGTGGGTATGTGGTAAAATTTCATTTTTTTATCAATTTTATCAATACAAATCACACATAATGTTTGACGTTGTTATATTGATAAAATATATCCGAAAAAGTGCTAGTTATTCTTCCACGTTTTTTTTTTGGTTCATACTGGTGATGACAACAGCCTTTGCCGAAACCACTGTTGATTGTTGTTCTACTTCATGGCTTGTGATCGTAAAGCTATGTATTTTGTGACCGTTTTAGTTGTTGCAGTCTTTACTTAAACGTAATGTCTCTCACAATGTTATTTACATGCATTAGTAGATATTGCAAAAATGATGAAACAGGTTGCTCGCAAGCTAGAGTCCATTGTATTTTACTGATTTTAATAGTGTAGCTTGAATATCTGTGAATAGCGTATAGTTTATTAGTTTTACATAATTCTATTATCTATTATTATCAATTATTTATTATTATGTCAGTATCTCGAAAACGTTTCATTGATATCATTGATAACTGTAAAAATTCAATTACATATTATTCATTATCTAAAATCCAGAAAAGGATGTAGGCTAGTATATCGTCAGATTTATAATTATAATTTAAGCCTACTAGTTGTGTTCGTGATTTTAAAGACAACAGTGGCTGAATCATTGCGCAGTTAATGAGTTTGTCTGATTTTCCTTGTATGAATTTATATAATAATTGCTCGCAGAAAGTTTGCGTCGTTAGTACAATAATATGATACATTTTCAAAGCAAGTATTTTTACTTAATAATTTGTTGGAGTAGCAGGCAACCACGGGGTGAATAGATCGTTTCTCGCGCTCGCTGTTTCTTCAGTTTCATTTACCTTTTTTTAGTTTTGCTGACTGTGACAAAGTGGTCTATCATTTTGTTTTGTACCTTCTAAACATTTTTAACTAAAGTAACCAGCTGTCAATTTGTTTCGATTCTTTTTTTGTATTATTTATTTATATTTTGCACATTCTCGCGCTTTTTTCGTCTATTTTGCCTTTCTGCTCTGGCCTTTACCTTTTTGACCTAAACCGATATTTGAATTAATTTGTAAATCTCATTTATGCTCTGGCAAAAGCAAAAGCTCACCGAGACCTCTATTTAATAAGTCCAAAGCATTTCAGCATGTTAGTGCAATGCTCAAAGATCTAAAATTAATCAGGATACAAAGGTTTTAATGAGCTCATTAATTTGTAAATTTAATTTGTAAATCTTTAATTAATACTCCTGTTTTGTTTCTTGCGTTGGAATGTATACAGCTTATGAATGTTTACCATGACATTTTGGAAATAAATCATATAAACTACATAGTTTCTGGAAGTACTTTATTTTGTGCAGGTAGTTTCGAAAAATAATTGGCTTCATACGAGCTTTTCTTAACGAAAACTTGCAAGGAGCAGCCACCAGTGCCCATCACTGCTCTACGGGCAACCAACGCAATGTTTTTAATGAAAACATGCATGTGAGTTACCACCAGTGTCCAGCATTTTTCTACCTGCAACCGTTCCTTCTCCCCCTACAACATTCTCTGCGTCGTGCAATTCAATGTTATTTGCTCACTAATTTTACGTTGTTGTCATGCTGTGTATAGCACTAGTTTTTCAGGCAGCAGAAAATCGGCGAAATCGATTAGGAAATCAAATGAGCTCTAAGATTGGCATTATCCGCACAGTTGCAAAAGAAACCTGCATGTCAGAATCACACCCAGTTCAATAGATGATGTTTCTTATTCATAAGTCATGCTTTTCTGCTTTGTGTGCTGTGTGTGTGTGTGTGTGTGTGTGTGTGTGTGTGTGTGTGTGTGTGTGTGTGTGTGTGTGTGCGTGCGTGCGTGTGTGTGTGTGTGAAGCTTTTTTGTTACCCTGAACAAGATTTTATTTTCGATTTGTGCAACCTCACAAGAACCCGTTTTATATACGTTGTAATAATAATTCTGCATTTGTGTAAGCTTTATAATTTGTTCATTATTTAGATACAACTAATTTAATTAATTATATTTGGGTTAGCTTAGGTTTCTTTATTTCATATTTTTACAGATACAAAACATATTTACGGCCAAAATGAATCAGCTACGATTAATCAGTAGAAGAATGAGTAAAATGTATGCTCAAAAGTAATGAAAATGTTGATTAAAGACAATTATACTTAATTTAAATGATGTTAAAAGATTATGTAAATGTATACTTTACTGCACAAATCTTGTTTTTTACCTAGTTGGACATTGGGCAAGCAAAGTTATACAGAAGAAAATACTGAATCTGAAAAAAACGCGGTAGAAACGTTTGCTAGACTGTTTACTAGACCACTGTGAATAATTTGTGGTCCAAATGTAGGCCTACTTTCCGGAATAGAGTCCAATAATGCCAATGATTGTGGTTTCACTTAGTCAGGAATTAGTTTTTCGACACACGTACAGTGGCCTTATAGTCAACAGTAGGTTAACGTTAATCGCATTCATGAGAATTTAGGTGGCATCAATTCAATTCAATTCCATCCAATTCAAAATTTTTATTTGTCTCTCTCAATGAGATTACAAAGGGTATGAAATTATAGTTAGTAAATTATATAAACAAAATAGAGCCGGGGTGGCGAAAGACCAGGGTCATCGAGTAGCCACCCTTATATAAAAAACTGATTTTTAGATACCACGGCTTTTTTTAATAATTACAATATATACGCATACGTTTTGTTACCATGCATTGGGTAGATTTAATATTGTCTGACGAGATAATAACTAAATCGTGTAAATGAGAATAATCAATTTACAGATATTTTGAGGTTTACGGGGGATAAAATTAACAAAATGAAACAACATAATAAAATTAACAGAAATACCTTTGCATCAAAGCTGGCTTTATATAGCTACTGCAGTAATTTTACACATGTACTAGCACGTAATTAACAAGAAAAGGGGTCCCTGGAGTAGGTCTCAGAAAAATCACCTGAAAAATTATATTAGTTTACAGCAGTTTTAAGGGTATATCGTATTTGCGTTAAAAGGAATTTTTGTTTGTTTTAATTTTAAATCTCCTGCGGTACTGTTCCGACCTCGCAATTACACGACGTCACGAAACTTATTTTTAATATTATTGACAAGACATAGTAATTTAAAATCGAATGCTCTGATTATTTTTTCAGACTTTACGGAATGTTATCTAAACTTATTTCATATTGTTTATCGTCAAAATGGCTACGCATAACGGTCATCGCCTGACTTTAAATTTTCATGTTTTATAAAGAGTTACTACTAACGCAAACCCTGTATGCAATGAGATAGCATGTAAGTGGTATAAAATTTCAAAATGACTCTTTAAGCCTTAGGTAAATGAAGGGTTTTCTTATGTTTTAAATACCTTATTATTGTGTTCTATGTGGTTTATTTTTATCCTTTTTATACTTAAAACGTTTCCATTTAACAATTTTTTTAATAGCATGACACTTAAAAACTCAAAAATAACCAACTATGGATTATCAGCTATAATTGTATGCTATGCTGATTTCATATATTATCAGAAAAGACATAAAATTGCAAAAGCATTTTAATTAGTTAAAGATTTAATATGATTCAGTTAATAATGAATGCTGTCAGTCACGTCTTGCGAAATAACCGTCTTATGCGTTTATTGTCTGTGTTGACGTTAATTAATGCTTGTAATGGATAGCATATTATGAAGGCCTTCATTGTGTGGAAATTGAAACACTGTGTTTATTGAATTTAATAAGCTTGCTGTGCATCAGTATAAGCGATTGAAGTTGTTATTGAACAGAGGCAAAAAGCCATTATAATTGTGTTTTTTGCATCAGTGCTTTTTTTCTAAAATTTGCATTTTAGACTGACACTCCAATCTAAGTTAACTGCTTTTTTACGTTTGTAAGATGAGTAACTACATGTAGATCATTGCATTTTTAGCGTTTTAGCTTAGTATTTATTTGTGATGTGAATTAGCTATTAAAACGAACTTCTAAAAGCACTGAAGATATTTAAGAAAATGTAAAGCTCCTCACAATTACCATTGCCGCGCCATTAGTACCATCATCGCCGCCACCCCCCTTACTATCGCGCCATGTTCCCATCTTCACTATCCACCATCATCATGAAGATCACCGCTGAAGGTGTCACCACCAACACTACCATTATCATCACCACCACCACCATCATAACCGCTGCTGTCACCACTAACACCAGCACCATCATCATCTGTATTCACACCACGTTGTCGCTGCTACCTTCACCACCACCACCACCTTTCATTAAGTGACAAAGTTAAAGCGCTATAATCCGTTTAATTGATGTCCTCAGATCTGCACTTACTATTTTGTAACGCTATGCCATAACAGAGAGCCTTATGCAATTGCAACTATATTTATATAGAAAAACAAAATATATATGATCTCTTGTTAAGCATGCCTAAAAATCAGAAAGTTAATTACGTAACGAACAGGAAAAGTTTTTATATTTGCCTTTGTTGATTGGATCAGTTGATTTCAGCATTTTCATTTTCGGTCGAACTTTTGCGCAAAGTTTATTAACTTCATACTAAATTTCTCTCATTTCTTCCCGTCATTGCAAGACCCGCGTTCAAGTGCTTTGATTGCATTATAAATTTTCGTGAGATCATGATCAATATGGTCTCGTGTATGCAGGACATAATGAACCATTCATGAGACGAGGTTTCCTGTTCTTGCTAAAGCTTTTGACCGGGAAGAAGTGCTTTTATGACAGATTGGACGTCATACCTTTACGAGCTCCGTGCTTTCATCATGTAATAATATCGACTACAAAAATATGATGCACGTCTATAGATGGTCCCACAAAATAGGGCTTTTATTATCGTCGTTATCTTTTATCGTCACTAGCGGTGTTATTGTCATCATCACCATCATCATCACCATTGCCATCATCATCATTATCGTCATCGTCATTGTCATCATCGTCATTATCCTCATCGCCATCATCATCATCATCATCATCATCTTCATCATCAACATCATATCATTAGCATCATCACCATTCGTATGTATTTTAATAAAAGACCATCATCACATCATTACATCGTCATTGTCATCATCGCCATCGTCATCATCGCCATCGTCATCATCATCATCGTCGTCGTCGTCGTCGTCGTCGTTATCATCATCAACAACAACATCATATCATTAGCATCATCACCGTTCGTATGTATTCTAATAAAAGACCATCATCACATCATTACGTCGTCATAACCATCGTCGTTATTGTGCATCATCGTCATAGTCGTAACCAGCGTTAAATGATCGAACAAACAAACAACCAAACAAATCAAATATTGAAATTAATGAAGAATATAGATAAAAGTAAACGAGCGGATAAATACATAGGTAAGTAAGTAGGCAAGGAAGCAAACAAAAGTAGTAAACTAATATACGATAAGTGACGAAAAAACTACATAAGAAACAAAAAGAAGTAATGAACTCTGCATTAGTTCATGCAGTAGTAAATGTAAGTCATAAAGGCATCATTAAGACCTAATGAGAAATATTACACATTTATTTCACACACAAATATGACACACTCGTGTACGGTACAATAAATACACAAGGAAAAACAACAAATACACAATTTGTGGGTTTATTAAAACATTGGTAAAAACGACCAGTTGGCTGATACTTTTAAATCTGTTACATCGTCAAGCATGTGTTTAAATACGAATCTGTCTTTTGATTTTTATAAATGTCCAGGGTCCACTGTTCCTCGCTTGGAGTGAAATAACTTTGAATGACAGGCGTAGAAAATTGAAATCCAACATCTGCGTTCAAAGACGACATTTAATATGCAGAACTAATACGTGTATAAAATTCTGACTGCGTGGCTGTTTTTTTATTACAGCGATTACAAGTCTGGCTTCAAAAGTTCGATTTAGATCCACGCGACAAAATATTGGCTAAATTTATGCACTTTAAATGCCGGCTCCCCCAGCACAGATTAAACATACATCAAAGACAACATGCGTTTATAATCATCTGCGACGAATCTACATCTCCCTGACAGATTTTCTGTACTGATGTTCAGCTCTGCTCTGTTCGGCGCACCACAGCTCTGGATCAGCCACTGCAAGTCACTCAATTCTGGCGGGTAAGAGCCTGCGTCAGAACGCCTGACAACTTCAATATTTTCCGTAATACACGGTTTTCATAAATTATACATAATTTCTGGAAGTCGTTTGTCACAATTTAGAAAAATGTCCTTCTTCCTTAGATTTACTTACTTTTTGTGTCTGAGAATAAAAGCATAGATGTAGGTCTGTGGTTATGTACTGGTTAATGACTATTCCCAGACAGCCTGCAGGCTACAACTTAATTACAAAGGCAACTCAGGGCGAACTCACAATTTCCACTGTTAAGATGCGGGCATCTTATAGTAAAAATCAGAGTATTTTTATACATTTTCACACTTTCATTTTGATTGAGAAAAAATATCATTTATTTTTTAGACATTACATGCGCTGAACACAATAAAAAATGACGTTGTAATAAGAATCTTTATTTAATATCTAAGGTCGCCTTTGTGTTCCGACAAAGCAAGCTTGCTCTAAGCGGCATTTCCCGCTGATGACTGTAAACATAACAAACCGTGCAACTTCATAACAACGATGATTATTGTGCGATTATTAGTTTTTCCATCAGTTTCCCGCGCTTGATATGGCTACAGCATATCGCATTTTTACACCCCAGAATAGGATACTAGTACTGACTTGCGTTGTTATTCTTATTGTTGTTCTTGTTCTTGTGGACAATTTGCTTACCGACTGAGCCACAACAGCATGTCTATAACAAGGTCAGCCTTTGCAGAATACTAGGCCTTTGCATTCTGGGATGTTGTAGCTCAGTTGAGCTTGTTTCGTTATATGCATTAACTGTGAAATTTAATTTTGTACAAAATGTGTAACTTCAATATTGTTATAACCGGATGACGTAGGCAAGTGATGTCACAGTGCTGGAAGGCCAGTATGAAGAAGAACAGTTGCCGTGTAATGTTATTTAGTTTTGTACAAACTATGTACCCCCAATATTGTTATAACCGGAAGACGTAGGCAGGTGACGTGCAGTCACCCGGTCAGTCTCAAGGAATATAAAGGAGAAAGTTGTCGTTTAATGATGTGTTATGGACGCCTCTGTCTTTTCTTGGTGAAAAGTGTATGTATTCTTTTGAAATAAAACGTTGTATTTTGAATTATTTAACCGTCGGGTTGACGAGTTCTGTTTACTGATTCTGGTATTGGGAAGTCGAT
The DNA here is from genome assembly GCA_030141605.1 of Tubiluchus corallicola. Taxonomy (NCBI): domain Eukaryota; kingdom Metazoa; phylum Priapulida; class Priapulimorpha; order Priapulimorphida; family Tubiluchidae; genus Tubiluchus; species Tubiluchus corallicola. The sequence continues at coordinate 53,087 of JAQGDQ010000383.1, read as the reverse complement.
TGAACTTAAACAGAATGCCGGTGGTCGTAACAATACTTTAATCTGCAATACAAATTCCTACTCTTTGCTCAGGTTGTTTGACTTGAACTTTTAAATGAAAATCTCTACTTTAATTTTTTGGGTTGCTTGCTTGCGAAGTTACTCTACAAAAAGGTCTATTTTGCCTTGATGCTGGTCTCGTTCTTGTTGTTCGTGTTACAAGTTTTTTACTCAGTTTTTATACTGTGTTACTGCGTAGTCTAAATTTTAACATCAAACGGATTCCACAGCAACGGCAAATCTGAATGTCATATTTAAACAATTGGCTTGAAAAAACTCAATAAACGGGTAATACAATGCTTCGCATTCCGAACTAACTAACTCTTACAATTTTATCTGTAATCATTTTAATTTTTCTGTGCTTTTGTACAACAGTTACACATATACGTCCTGTAACCTGTGTTTATTCGTCCATAACGAGCGGCTTCCCTTTCTTTCCTTGACTATTCCCTGTTCCTAGCAATCTAGCCCTTCACTTACACGCCACAATTGAGTTTTCCAAAACTAGCTTCAAATACAATCAGTTTATTGGCACGCATGACTGCTTTTACATTGTGCGTGTCATGTCTTTCAGTGCAAGAGACTCTCTCTTCGTAGCGGTAATTAATACACTTACGTGCTTGGTCTAGGTCAGCAAGAGATAGAAATCAATGAAAACAATAACGACCGTGCACGCCTATTATCCTCGCGAGATATTATGAAATATAAATGTTCACCTGTGTGGCTAAATATGAATTCTAGAAAGGAAGACCTAAGCAACGCATATGGCATGGTATTGAATAATGTAAGCAAAAATCTATAACCTGTAACAAAATACTTTCGTGTAATTAGGCTTATATTAGGTAGTTTTAGCAAGAAATTGCATTTTCGGTACACTATTGTAATTTCTAGAGCAGTTTTTCTAGAAATTTTAATTAATAAATAATTTAAATATTCTTATTCGTAAATAATAAACCTAAATGTGTAAATAAATGAAATAATAATTATGCACCTTGATGCTGTTTATTCATATTAAAAAAGTATCTTTATTCAACGATAAGTTAAACAACTTTTGAGTCACTGTCGCAAAAAAATTTGTCACTGTGGCAAATCATCAATATAAATAAGTTTAACTGTAATGAATCTTCATGTCTACAAGAAAAATCTCTAACTTCAAAAAAACTGACGTCATTTGAACTGATGGTGCCATAATTTACCTTTAGTACAATCAGTTTCTATGCAATAGTAACTAGTAAAATCCTAGTAAATGATGAATTGATGACGTACGTTGCATAGTTAAACTGATTGCTGCTAATTTTTGGAATTAATGCGAGAGCAAGGTAAACTTGATATAAAATTAGTTTTGATTAATACAGTCATGCAAACGTGAAGAGAAAAGATCGCCTTGCAAAAAAACTCCACTCAACTTTCTTTACTGAAATTAATTGCAGATATATTTTTAGTATAAATACAATGGTTACCCAAGTTAAAACGAACAGTAAATAGCACAGCAATATAGGCCTACGTTTGCCACTAAATTTTGCGGCAAATTCAAAGCCATGAAAAAGAAAGAAAAAGAAAAAAAAGAAAAACGAGAAAATACAATATATAAATATATATATATATATGTTAAGAAAAGCTAGTTTATTACTGCTGATTTAATTACTATTAGTACTGTTTTCGTTATTCATTGCATCAAAGTGTAATTCTATTTGTGATTCTATCCAAATCGGAGTACAAAGTCAAAGAAAAACCGTTCTTCGTCTTACGTGCTTGGAAAACTTGAAACTAAAACTAAACATGAAAAAGGTAGCGGCAAAAACAAAACTTGGGCACTAGTTGCATTCGTTCTTGATTCGTTTAGAAAAGGTCATTTTGAAAGTCCAGCAACAAATCGAGTTGGAAAATCAAGAGCTAGACCAAATGAAGACAAACGCCCGACGAATGGAAAAGAAGAGGAAGAAGGATGATCTATGTACGTTTTCTCATTTCAGTCGCTGCATGTTGAATGACTCCTAATCGCCTAAACTAAATGAACCAAAAGTAGTAATTTGGAGAGAGAGTCATTTAGATCATGACCGGAAATAAGTGCAGCCTCATTTTGCTGCTAAAGGATAAGAAAAGTGAATTCTAAGGTACGTCTCAGAAACTTTCGATACAAAATTATGTTACTTAGCATTGCGCTTACTTGTTTGAAAGACATACGTAACTGTAAAAAGGAAATACTTCATAATTTGTTGAGAAATTCTTAATAATTTTGTTAAGAATAAATGTCCGCTTGTCGTCGTTGTTGTCACTGTTTCATTATCCAAGTGTGCACCACAAACGTCATTGGCTCACGAAAATATATTAATAACAATATTGACATTAGAAAGTAATTTATACATTTGCTTAGTTGGTGAAGTGTGCCTCTACGGGTGCTCTGATTATTTTTTAAACTTTACAGAGCATCATCTGCATTAATTTCTTCCCCAAGACTTACCGTTAAAAAGGCTCCCTCTTTACCTTCAAGCCCTCTCATCCTCCCTCTCATTCTCTTCTTCCCTGTCTGGTTCTTTCTCCCTCTCTATTCCGCTATCTTCCTCTGTTCCTCCCGCTTTCTCTCTCTCTCTCTCTCTCTCTCTCTCTCTCTCTCTCTCTCTCTCTCTCTCTCACTGTCTCTCTTTGCTTGTTTCCTTTTCTGCACTCATATAGTTATCTACAGCACTTTGACTAATGACTATTAAAAAATGAATTCAATTGATTTCATAGGTTTTGGAATCAAGTTTAATGAATAATTACTACGAAAAATGAAAACAACAAGGCTTTGTGAACCACGCAAATTTGTGAATGTCTTAGGGCTAACATTTGCCCAATAAATTATGCTCCTTTGCAAGATTTTTTACAGGTTCTTTTACGGCAGGACCACCTAATCGTTCTCACGTTGCAAATCTACTTTTTTGCTTTAACGAGTTGGCCAAATATTTTGGTCAATTGATCCCTGTTAATCAACACTGTAGTTACTTTGCAAAACAAACAGTTTAATAAACTTAGTGAAACAAACTACTTTTTACTGCGTAATACATCACTGCGCTTTAAAAAGGATTTATGACATTTTCTGTGAATTTTATTTTCTGTGAAATGCCGGTTCTGGGGAAAAAAATTCCGGCGAAAAGCTTATCTGGGAAACGAATTTACCCTGATTCCTTTCCTTTGGCGGTCATCGAAAGAAGAAAAACAAACTACTGCACTATTAAAGTAATTTTAGCTGCAAATAATGGTTGTGTGTGTAACCTTTGGACCCCAAATTATTTGATGTTCCTTCGGATTATTTCCTTTTCTGTTTTACTTTATCAATTTCTCCGTCTGTAATTTACATACCAAAGTATTACGCCTTTGCATTTCATGCTGTTTTCATGGTAATCTTATACATTTTAATACCACAAGCTATTCCCGCCCTGTACACATTTCAACCAAACCAACCATTTCTTTCTGTCTCACAAGAGGAACTCTGTCTTCAATAACAAATTGTCCACGCCTTCTATTTTACTGTTGGCTCCATGATGGTCGCCTTTAAATTATGCTGCGTACTTTCAATATGATTATGAAAGGCTTAATAATTGGGTTTTCTCTCTTGGGCTGTCAGTGTTTAATCAAATGTATCTATGTTTGACTCTTGTAAATCTTCCTGTGATTTTCTCGTTTTTAATAAAAATTATTGCTTCAAACCAAAATACACTATTCATTGTGATGGTAATATAATTACGATTTGAGAGTCAGTTGTAGAAACAACTTACAACAATTATAAGCCGAGCCAACAGAGCTATACATTGTAGTGATTAACACACGTGTAACTTCATGACAGCGATATTAACAAGTTTTATTGTTAAGAACAACAAAATGACTTTTATTCTGTTGTAGTAGCAACGAAACAGCTAAGAATGAAGAGTTTATTAAATTAAGCGGTCTTAAATCCAAGTAAAAATGTTGATATAACTTTGCGCAAATTCACTCATTAGTATTTATTGACAATGAATTCATAATCATTGATCCATGGTCTTCATTAACTTAGGATCATATTTAAACTTTTTTCTTGTATAACAAGTAAAATCGTTTTTAAACTAACAGTTTTAGCAGAAATCGGTTTCTGTTTGTTTTAGCATTAGAACTTTTGTAGCACTTTCATCTATTGCGTAATCTTTCATTTATTGCTCAGTCGCTGACATTTCTTATGTTAGTTTGTGTTGAAGGTACTAGTTATAATAGTTATAAGTTTTACGTATAAATATTTTGATTATTCAATATTTATTATATAATCAAGCGGTCTATCTATCACCTGTCGCAACAAAGAAACGATTGTTTATCCAGCTCTTTTACAAACTGTTCAACCACGAATACACAAGATGTTTTACGACATGCATTGTAATGGATTTCTTTAGAAATGCTTTAATTCCTAAAATGCACCCTATATTCAAGCCGAAACACACATTCATACACTTTCTAAATTTGTAGAAGGCAATAAACTTTTCGTCAAATAAACGTATTTTAAGACTCGTTCAAGTACATGTTCTGTTAACTGTAAATCATATTCAGCGAAGAGCCGTACAAGAATCCAGCTCCCATCTAAGTGCGTACATCAGTTATTATCTCGAATGACACCACCTCAAACCCCCACCCCCTTACGCTCTGTCATTTAAAGGCTTCTGTTTGTCAATGCATGATGATTTCTTATAAATGCACAATTGTACTACCAAACCTACTTGGTATTATGCATTTTTAAATTAGGTTTCAGTGAGTAATACCAATTTCTCCCCGAAAATTAAAGATGTAGAAATTGTTTAAAAATGGCAAAAAAAACTTTTTCCATTGCCGCATGGCAACTGAAAAAAGTGTCACCCAAGAAATTCTTTATCCAATAAAAAGGGATAACAACTTATAACAGCAAATCGATGCCTGACAAAATTCTTGCACTTCTACACATTCATAAAATAAATCGAAATTTGTTTTTAACTTACTGATTCTAAGCTATCTTTCACATTCGCGAGCTGTGGATTCCCCAATGACCAATGCACTCAATTTCAATTTCTTCAGAGCTATTATATTATTACATTTTGAAGAAATCATATCACTGCTTGCAACCAATTTAGTGCTATTCGCGGCGAAATTTCAAAAAGTTTTGTAATCCACAGAGAGTTTTGAATCGAAAGGAAGCCTTCTAGAATACTTCTTGCATTTGCAAAAAAAGAACCAATGAAAGTTTAAAACTTATAAAATATAAAACAAAGATCTCCGCAAATGGGGATACGTTAACAATGTTGAAAGACTGTCATATTTCTAGCATTTAGTACTCAACAGTTTTTTAAATGCCCGCCGAAAGTCAATGTTAAAAATCGTGTAAATCAATGGGTTTAAAGCGGAGTTAACATAACCCAACCACGTCAAAAAATTGACCAGCCTGAAGCTAGCATGGCAGCTACCACAGAACGGCAAAATGACATACATGAGAAAAAACGGAAGCCAACACAAGACAAAGGCTCCCATTATTATAGCCATTGTTTTAGCAGCCCGACGCTCTTTGGACAGAGAAATTCGCTGTTTTTCTTCCAGGAATGTTCGCACTTGTCGCGCGGAAGATCTCCGTAGGTGGCGCTGTTCGCGGTGACCGTGACTGTCCCTCAAGGAACTTACTGCCAGTAAAGCGTTTCGTGCAAAATGCGCCGGAAATAAGGTGGAATTCACACTTAAATTTGACATGGAAGCATTTCTGTTTTCGTGAGTTTCACACGTATTTATTGTAGAAGCCCGGCGCAACGGAGTGGTAACGGTCGGTCCTTTGTCAACTTGCAAAAAGGCGTTGCGGGTTGCACCATTAACGCTCAAAGAGTTCTGTGCAACAGGTGTTACAACCGTTGACATCTCCATTGCTGTATCCATCTGGGTATCGCTGGGCTGATCGTCTGAGTCCCGTTGTAACTTACAATCCAAAATCGACGTGTTCTCGAATACCTGCTTAGACATTTTTGCCCGTTCACGCAGTTTTCTACGGGTGGCTAAAAAAATTTTGCCGTAAACCGTTGTCATGATGATCAGCGGGATGTAGAATGAACCGGAAGAAGAATAAATCACGTAACCCTTTTCACTGGTCAGTTTACAAGTGCTCAAGCCATCTAAATCATTCCTTGCCCAATCGTTCCAGCCAAATAGGGGTGGCATGGATATCAGCCAACTTAAAACCCAAACAATAGTGATTGTCCACAATACACGTCTTCGTGTTCTTTTCTGTGCATAGTTAATTGGATCGTGAATGGCGAAGTACCTATCAATGGCAATGGCACACAGGTTGAGTATGGAAGCCGTACAACATAACACATCACTAGTCAGCCACATTAGGCAAAAAACGTGTCCGAAAATCCAGTAACCGGCAACGAAGTTTACAATGTGAAACGGCATTACTAACAATGCAACGGCTAAGTCCGCAAAAGACAACGAAACGATGAAGAAATTCTGCACTTGCCGTAAAGGTCTGTATGTGAAAACTGACAATATCACTAGTATGTTACCCGCGATGGTGGCAACAATGACAAGTGAACATAGCAACGAGACTAGCACCGATTCCTCGATGGCAACAATGACAGCAGAATCTGTAACACTGTAGTTGTCCATTGTTTCATTCCAATTTGCCTCCAATTCACTCACCACATCAACAATGGCCATTATTACGAATGCGCGAATTCACTTATCTTCGGCGTGACATTAATAAACGTTCCAAGGAAGAAGTTTTTCTGCCGCTGTCTCATGCTGGCTTCACAGCTCATAGACGCGTTATTACCAGTTGTGCCACTATGACGAGCCACTTGTAAATCAATGCACCAACAAGCAAGCAAGCGATCAAGTTCAGAAGAAACCACTTCGGCATCTACTGCTTGATTGCTGCTTTACTGATTGCCTTTATTTTCCTCTAGCTTCTTCCTCCCTCTCAGCTGCACAAGTGACGTCATTTGCGCATAGTTTGCCTTTGGTCAGTCGTTTGCTCAGCGTCCCGCCGCAAGACGCGGAGAATGCTTGCTTACTAATTGATTCTTGGGACGATTTTCTCTAATAACTAAACTCATTACTAAATTGCGAACGGATTACACGCCTAACTGACAAATCGAGCAACGGAAAATTGAAACAAGTTGTACATCGTCGAGTTTCTAGCCATTAAATTGAGGGCTTCATCAATACGAAAACTACTTGCGAAACAAGCCGCGCACCTGCTGCATGACTTTCTACTTTTCTTCAAATATTTACATACTTATGAGTTTTTCATCTTCTTCTAGTTAGCTTTGAAACGAGTTTAGGAGGGGTTTTTTGTTAAAGGTGGGTACGTCAAACGTATCTTGCGATAGGATACACATATGTACACATGTGCGCGTAACTTCAGTAGTCTAGTTAATTTTTAATCCTTAGAAATGTACTAATAGCAGTTAGTATGACTTCACAACTCGAATCATGCGTAACGTCGTAAGCTCGCTTTTCTGCTGCTTTGAATATAGGCTTCTCAATTTTATAGAGGTATTCTGGAGCCATATCACGGAGACGTTTATAGAATATAAGTAGCTGTTCAAAAAGCCAGTGCAGACATTCCCAGGGCAGTTGCTAGTGAATGTAGTCTTTTCTCCTCAGGATTCTTACCTGTGAAATTCTCTACTAGAAACTTGTCTGCCTAAAAATTACAACCTCACTCGATTCTATAAGAATGTCAACAGATAGCTTCTGCCGCTAAATAATTAGCTTATAAGTAATTTCTTTGCATGTAAAATATTCATATCCTCACTTTTATGCTGTAGTCCCTTACACTGAGTAGTGGTCATTGTCCTTGTTTGGGCGAAATGTGTAAAAGGTGAAGTGCTGAAAACTAATCACAAAACTTAAGCTTTAAGACCCAGGCCTGAATCACGCCTTGAATCACCCTTTTTTTAATAACTATTACCCATTGCAGGTAATGACTTGGAGAACGAAAAGACAGGCTGAAAAATTGTTGACTAGTCAGGATTTGAACCAGAGATCTGGGATTCGTTCTCCCATGCTCTGCCAGCTACTAGTCCAGCATGACACAATAGGCACGAGATTTCCTCCTTGTAGCGGACAGTAACGTGTAGCGCACAAAATAAACCGCAATGGTTTATGATAAACAGTCTGGCAATCACAGTCATAATCTAGTTAATTAATGATATCGTTAGCTGCCAGCTAATTTTTTGAGATTGCTTTGTCACTTTTTACTTCTCAGCGCAATTTTGTGTAACTGACTCAAGCTATTCACTCAAGGTCACCGGCCATCCGTTCGTATTTCGCATTACAGTATAAATCATTACGACGTACGCCGCAAACAATATTATTCAAATATGTAGGTTGTTGAAAAAACCTGACATGTCAAAGTAATCAAAAAGAGATGAAGTATAAACCACCATAAGCAAATCTTTCCCTGTTCATTGTTTCATCTTGTTATTGTTTATGATAGATTACGGTCCCACCTCAACTTTTTATAATTCTTAGTGAGTCCTACCGTTCAGTGTAATGTCAGCTTGGCCAAGAAGCGATGTATGTATTGCAGTAGATCAGGTGCTTGGTTGGTGCGGATTACTGTTGCAATCACTCGCCAAATTATTCTTACTGGCGAAGAAAATGCATTAGTTTGTTGTGATTTATCAAAACATTGAGCTCTATTTAAGGAGGACTCTTTATATTGAAAAAACTATCGACTTGAATAACGCTGCACTGACTGTAACGTCGTGTAAAACTACGTGCTGTTTTCGGTGATGTCGTCTGTTTGTCCACTTCCTTCAAGGTAACTTCTTGAAAATACGGGCGTTAAATTTCACATGACTTTCAAAAGTTAATGTCGCCAAACGAAACCGTGAGTTTGATAAATGTCCAATAAATTCCGCACCTAACTGCAGACTGTTTCTGTTATATGGTTTACCTGATTGCTGTATTGATAATATGCAACAGTGTTCAAAATTAAGCCTTAAAACTTTTGTAGATCGATCGTGACGCAGTCCGACAAAATAAAATCTGCTTCCAGATTTTTTTTGGAAAAAACTTAAAACTCATCTGTTTTATCATTTTCATTTTAATGTGTGTACTGTGTAGGGTTGTATACGCATTTACTTATTATAAAGTTACTTTTATGTAACGCGCCACTGGTACGCTATAAGTACGCTTACTTGTTTAATGCAGCGACACAGAATACGCTATAAAAGTTTTGTGTATAATACATTCAACAGTCCCTGGTTAACAACATCATCATCATCATCATCATCATCATCAACAACAACAACAATAATAATAGTTGAATGAAGCAAAAATCTGTCATGAAAGGATGTAGGTTATAAAATGAAAGAAAAATGAGAAAAATAAATATGGACATAAATATGAACATAATTATTCCAAGTGAGAGAATAGATAAACGCGTGAACGAATGAACGCACGAAGGAATGATGAGTCAGTAAATGAATAAGTCAATGAAAGAATGAAAGAATGAATGAATGAATAAATGAAAGAATGAATAAATAAATGAATGAGTGAATGAATGAATGAATGAATAAATGAATGAATGAATGAATAAATAAATACATAAATGAATGAGCGAAGACGAACGAACGGACGGACGGACGGACGAACGAATGAGCGAGCGAACGAACGAACGAATGAGTGAATGAATGAACGAACGAAAGAACGAATGCTTGAATCAATAAATGGGTGTATCGACGAATATACAGTCAGGGGACAGATTCTGAAAACTAAACAAATGCATAATTTGATCAATAAATTAACAATTAAGAAATGAGTGAAAAATATGCGTTCCTTCAATCCTAGCCTCATATCCCTTCGCAGCCTATATTACTATTGTTTCAAATTATGCTGCTGGGTTGTTTTACATAATATTTTAATTACTGTTATTGTACCGATTTTCGCTCACAAACTTTAATGAAGGAATATCAAAAGGTGAATAAATTTACGAAGCCGCAAAACCGAGTAAACATGGATAAAATTTATTTGAAACTCAAGCTTATGTACACACATACTTCAAAGGTATCTGTGTACGCTCGTGCAACACTGCCTGGATAGTGCGCTAAAGTGTCATTTCACAGATATTAATTTAGGAAAAGTACATCGTTAACCCTAGCCTAAAATAATAGCTGTTGAAGCAGTTAATACTGTGTGCACGCTTAAATTTGTATCCTGCCGATATTTTGTATAAATCACAGTTTCAGTACTTTCTTGTTTGAAGTCTATACTGGACAATGGGCTATGCAACGTTATTTTGATCTGGAAACGCCCCAGCCATTGAAATTGAAGCAATATCATGTCATTGTATCTTGCATACGCTCAACTACGTTTGGCAGTCTGTTTGACGCTATTTCCGCTAAAATAGTGCACCTTAAATCCTGAAATCCCACTAAACAACGTCTGATTCATTTTTCCCTCTTATAACGATATAATACCTATTATCCTGGTACATTTATTGTTTTGATTTACAATACGAACGAAAAAGAAAAAACAACGAAAAAGAATAGCTTCTCCCACATTGCGAGCAAATTGCGTACAGTGTTTAGACAGCATTAGGCATATTTCACACAGATGACGCAAGAAAAACGACGCACGGAATTGTTGTCAGAAAATTAGGAAATTTTCAGAAAAATTTCGAGTTTTTCTCGACAACGCACATAGCAAGAAAGTTTATTTAACACAGAAATCTAGCGCTTTTACGCGCGTGCAACTAGCTCTAGCATTCAATGCCCTTAGTTTTACAGTTTGCAATCTATAGAGATTATAATATTTAACGCGTTTATCAGCAGTAGATCTGATCAATTTTATAATACCTACTAATCAGTAACCGCTTCTCATTTTGAGAACATTGATGTATATAATAATTACAAAATTACAAGTATATGCTATTTATTTGTTTTTGCAAATATTAGCATCACTATTGCATTAATAGAACAAAAAAGCGTCTATATGATAAAAGATGGATGAACCACTTTTGCACCAGGTAGGGCCGGACTTACCTTCTTCTATTTCCTGTTTTACCTTGGCGCACACCATGTTTGATTAGTATTAGCAGTAGTGGTAGTGGTAGTGGTAGTGGTAATGATAGTAATAGTGGTAGTGGTTACGAAGTGGAGCAAGAGCAGCAGCAGCTGTAGGCACTTATTGAAGGCTGTCCCTGTGCCAAATCAAAGTGGAAGGATTGAAGATATTCACATTTGAAGCACGGAACAGAGGTGGAACATCAACAAACTCTATCGGAATCTATATGACAAGACCTGGTTCTCAGAGTAACCGAATGACTACAAAGAAACAAAGAAGAGGCCAAGAAGGAGACTGCCACAAAATGTATCTATTTTGTTTTTTATTATATTAACACTAGATTCTACATCACATACAAGTACAAGACAAAATACACAGAAATCATATCCAATTATCACTGAGCAGGAAGATGGACATACAATTAATCAGATGGCAATGGTGCTTACACTAGTTAAAGCCTTACTAAAAATTTAATGTCATTACACATCTTTTTAGTAATAAAGGTTTTGAATAATTTGATTAAAAATAGTAATAGAAGCAGCTTTTCCCTTCAAACATAAAAGACCAACGCAGAAGAAGCAAAAGTGACGCTCTATGTACCTCGCGTGAGAAGCAACTCATTGAAAAGGATTATTTAGTTCATTGGAAGCAACAAGTAATACGAGCGTGCAGTGGTAGAAGCACACAAAAATGAGATTCCCCACGACCAAACAACAAAAAATGCTGCAATCAAAAATAATAACTTGCAAAGTTACAGAACTATCACTTTCTGACCAACATGAAAACTGAATGACTTTTAATCACTGTTCAAACTATAACGCTATACACTGTTTTGAACTTCCGTGAAAGCATTTCTACTAAAAGTAAAAACTGCCAACCATGGTTTAAATAGTTTCATTACTTTTCCTTGTGGATGAAATACTTGATGAAAAATTTATATGAATGTTGTAAATAAATTCTCTTTAAATGAATGTTGTAAGAGAAGTATTTGGGAGTCAATGCTTAGGTGAGCGTTATACTTCCGGGCAGCATGTTATTTCTGTTGAACAAAATTTAATTAAGTATCGCGCAAGAGAAGTTCGTATTGAGTGCACGCGATTCACACAACATGATAATGGGTAAAAGAAGAATTTCTCAAAAGAATGCGTGCGTTCATGGAATCGGGACATCTTAGACAATACAATATGGGCGGCAGCATGGCAGCGTTTTGAATTATTGAAAGCTTACGTGAATGCTTGCTTGCTAATCTAATTAAAACTGTCGTTTATTTTTTACGTGCGGGTGGCACAAATTATGCCGTAGCAGCAGTTGTGTCCTGTCAACTTGAAATATGAGGAGAATATATCGGAAAAACTTAGGATGTCGAAACGTCGAAATGCGTCCCGTTGAGGCTTGGGCAGAAACCCCGGGCTCCAGTGTAAATCGTGATAATATGAGTATTAAAGTTAGTATAACATATTTATAGCCCAGTATTGTTGAACTCTAACGATACGATTTAGTACGATCACGAAATTTCGCTAAGGCGATTTACTCCATTAATTTACTAGTGGTGGACTCATAAGTAATATTAAAATCTTTGCTGCAGAGTTATATGTTATACTATTTTTTATTTACTTTCTGAGTTTGATGGTAACTACAAAAATGGTGTGCTAGGATGCAATAATTAATGTAATTGAATTCAAAGTTTAGTGTCACTTCGATTTAATACCAATCGGTTATGAAAATCTAAGAACTTGTTTTAAACATTCCTTTGGTCAAATTTTCTTATACATGCCAAGTGGCAAAATGTCAATTAATCGAAAACTTATTTGTCTGGCTAGTATTTGCTCAAGAAATATGTTACTGTTAGTGTCAATTTATTTTTAATTAATTAAAAAATAATCTAATTACTTAATACTTGGGTACTTTAGCGTGAGTAAATGAAAACTTGGAAATGTTGGAGAATAGTGAATTATAGGAATTCATTTAGAACATGTTTTGCACTTAAGAAAGTTGAAGAAAACTAATAAGCTTAAAATTAAGGTTATTATAACTACTTAAATTCTGAGAATTCCTACAAACTTTAAGATTTGATAATCTATGAGGTTTATGCCATTGTTAGTTTTAATTCTTTTTCAATAGAATGCTCATGATGAACAACGACGTCATTTAAGACAGCAAGAAGAAAAAGCAAGAAAATTGAAGGAATTTCAGTTGGAAGTACGGCAGCGGGTAGAACATTTTAGGAGAAAGAGTCCTACAGAAAAACATCAGAGAAGTGTAAGTATGGTGCCTTTATTTTAAGGCCGACAATAAAAAAATTTCTGTTTCCTTCTAATTGCACAGGTACTATTTTTTGTCACATGCACATGAATTTTATAGTTTTTTTAATATATTCATATACTTATCTGACGTAGTCATGTAAAGGTGTATTTTTTTAACTTAAAAAATGGGTAAAGCGCAATAATTATTATAACATCGCTGTTTTGGTGAGATGTAGCCATATTTTTTTATGCCTAACCTTCGGCCACGGTAGCCATCTGTATGATGCTGATTATCATATTGGAAGCTAAAAAGTATAGTCTTTTCTGCCAAATCAGTGTATTAACGGCCGAGCAGTGTTGCCACTTAAGCATAGTTATCAGAAAATACGTTCACACCGAAGAAAAAAGAGACTATATAATAATCGATAACTATACGATAATTTACTAATTGCGAAAAAAAATTAAAAACAAAGCGTGAAAAATGTGCATTGGACAAATTTAAAACATTGCTGCTAACCAGTTGGAAATAAATAGACTTTACTATAAGTGATTTTCAATATTTCACGGTTCAGTTTTAAACATTCTTAAAGCTTTAAAAAAACTTTTTTTGAAAAAAATGTTTTTGCCTCCTGCTGACATTTCTTTTGAGCTCATGAGGTAAGACAGAAACAAATGTTTTTTTGTGGACAGCCTAACAATGTATTTTAAATTATTCTACTTTTGTTATATAACATGTCTAGGCTTACGCAATATCATCTAATGCAAATATTTAAGTTTACTTATTTTTATTTTGATCAATGGACTTGAAACTCATAGGGGCCTTTTTTGATTTTTTCAGGGAACTTGCCATAGAGGTATTTCAGATAAACATTCAGCATTAAATTCCACTGCAAATGGTGCATCATTTGTGCAAAAGGCTAGCACGGGTGAAAAACTGTTGCATGTTACACTGACTGCACCTGAAGGAGGACATCTGCTGTCTCTGCTTTCTCCATTTGATGAAAATCAGGAGTGGGGAAGAATAACTGCAAAACGGAAACTTGGTAAGACAGAGCTAAAATAAGTGTTGTGCAAGGCTTGCATGCCCAGTGCAGTGCAGAGTTTAAGTTTGAAAATATCTTTTCTAAGAATAGTGTATGCTCATGGTTTTAATTATTTTATAACTAGGCCAATCTAGACAGGGTTTGTGCTTGGTGACTGTTTTCTGAAGTGGAAGTGATTTTACGCAATATTAATTGTTTTGTACACAAAACAGACATACAGTAGTCACTAAGCTATAAATTCGTCAAATTTCTGATGCGTTTATTTAAAATTTATAATATCTGGTATGAGTTGTTGTCAGATTAGCTAGGTGTTTTTGTGGAAACTGGAAAGTGTCTTTAGTAAAAAATCTGATGCTGTTTTAATTTACCTACATGTATGCGGATTATCCTGTGGGTTAGTATAGGCTGCAGCATAGGGCCTTTCAGGCTTGGGGGCCCTCAAGCTTTGTTTACATTAAATTATTTGGTAAAAAATATGTTTTTTCACAATGCTTGTGTTGAAATATGTGTTAATTTCATTTGTAATAAATAGTAAAATACTGATACTTCTTAAAGAATATTTTTATTTAAAAACAAAAGATGGCTATTCTAGTTTTGCAATAAACTTACTTCAAGCTACATAAATCTCACTAAAACATATCTAAAATATTCAAGACGGGTGCTCTGGAGTTAGAGGGTGGCTCCATCTGAAGGGGTCCACAATGTCATTAGTCTAGGGGCCCCAAATGGTCATAATCCGATTTGCCTACTAAACATGGATAAACTTACAATGAAGCCTATTTGCCATCTTGCAGAGTTTCAGAGCACCTTATCAAAATTAAGCATTTTCTACTTGAAAATTTGTATTTAATAAGTTGCATTTTTTGCTTCTGTTTAGCAAAATTGGTAATTTCCTTAGCTTTTAAAAATCATTCTATTTTTGCCCAACAGATGTCACTGCACCGTCTCAAAAAAATGAAGCAGGTAAAAAACGTTTGCATGTTACATTAACTACACCTCGCGGAAAGCAGTTGCTGTCTCTCACCACTTCCCCCACTGGTACAAGTCAAAATACAAGAATGGTTAGGGAAAGACGAGCGTTAAGTAAGTATTAGTCTCCTTTATTATTTGATCTTTAATTGTCTGCTTGTTTTAAATACTTTTTTGTTAAGTTGTTCATAAATATTTCATTACCACCAACCTACAAGTAGAATGACAGCTTATCAACGTGTGATTATTTTTGAGAAAATATAGTGAACCTTCCGTGTTTTGTGAATCTTGTGTATTAAATTTATTCTGGGCAAAGAGACTACAAAATGGTCATAATCAGATTTGACCAAAAATATGAAGTTTAATTTATGCAGTATTTTTCAAACTTGCGTTTTTCAATATTATCCCTATAATATTAATTTTAGTAGCAGTAAAAAATGATCCAATACTGATAACTATGGGCTGATCTCAATAAATTTAATGTACTATTTACATAAGCTAATTTCATTGCGACTACAAAATAAGAGGTTTAGAATATTACCTTACAAATTCTAACTGTGAAACAATTACGGTATTCTGCGTTTTATGAATTTTAATATTTCGACCAGCTTTTCCAAAAAATACTGACACTTATTACATAGATAGCAAAAGACAATCAATGATTATGCACTTTTACAGTGAAGTTTCTTAAATGAATAACTACACTGTATATTATCCAACTATTTCATTCTGCTTTTGTATGCCAATGAGCTAGAATCACTACAAATCTAGTATCTAGAACTGTGAGTACAGCAGTTGGATGAATGGGAGCTTTCTAATCCTTTTCTGTACAAGATAAATTGCTGCAAGCTAGAATCTTTGTTTTCTTCATTTGAAGTTCTAAATCTGAACACAAATGATTGGTGTAAATGAACTATTATAATTCTGTAGATTTCTTGTTGTAATTTGAAGAAAAGTTTTTGTAGTCATTTATAGAACACCACATGTTTTAGCCAGTTGTGTTTCGGTGAAACCTGGTGTAGAAAAAGAGCTCAGTCGACAAAAAATGCTGCAGGAACTATTGCAACGTAAACGACTTTTTAGTAATAACGAGAGGAGGCGAATGAAAAATGAGAGCGAGAGACGGAAGGAAAATGCAAAGGCTTCGAGGTAATGACTTGTTCGAAACTGTGGTTCTTTTTGCACCAAATCACATATTAAGAAAACATAATATTTCGTCGAATACTCGACAAAGTTGCTAGCAATGACTGAGCTCATTGTAGGTACTGTAAATTAAGTGTTTATACAGATAGGAAAATTTGACTTTGTACTGTTTCATATACCCGAGTAACCGATTGTTAAGATTCAGTAGCAGTGAAGAAATTGAAATCAGTTTTATACGCACATAAAAACAAAGACTGATGCGTTTCATCTAACTGCAGTGTTATCTTGACATGACCCATGAGTCACAAAAGTTAAAGTTTCGCCACGCACAGCATTTGAATGAGTTTTTGCTCTTGCCTGCCTGCCAGACTTCTTAATTACACTGTACTTGCAAGTATATTGCAGGCTTTATGTCAGTGAGTCAGTTATGTCCGCCTAGCTACCACGTTAATACAGCGTGGGGATTTGGGAATTATAATTATCTATATTGTCATTTGTTTGTGTAACAGTTGTTAAACTTAAGGATTGTTTATTCGTGACTTTATTAGTGACCTAAGATAGTTTTTTAAATGTTAATAAGCAATTTCATTTAGATATAGTTAACCGCTTGGTAAAGAAATCATAGTTGTTTTATGTATGTCACTCCTACGGCAAAAGTGGTTTAATCTGCCATGCGTTTGCAACTGTTAGAGAGGTATTTCCAAATTAGAAAATACTTCCAAACATTGCTTTTCTTGCCGAAGCCACTCTAATCACTTGAGCTTGCAGGTAACAGAGATGCTGACATTTCAGCCTGACGCGGTGACAACAAGCAATTAATAGTCTGCTAGTAGACTAGCGAACCCACTGTAGAAGTGCTCAGCAGGTGGCTTTTAAATTTTAAATTCATAAACAATGGATGTTGTATTAATAATAATGTGTGCATTTTCATTGTTGGAACAGGGTAAAATTATCAGGCTTGTGTAATAAATAATGCAGGTGATTACTCGGGTACCAAGGTACCCGATGGAAAGCTTAAATTTACTGTAAATCATTTTTTGTGGTGAGGACCGGGTAAGATTTTGGACATAAGGCTGATGTCACTGTTTTTGATCTACTCAGTGGAAATCTACTAATTCATACAAAGTAAATCCAGCTTTGTGTGCTGTACAACAAAATGCTACGGGAACATTTTTATCAATTCAAGATCCTGCATATAGAACTTTGTATATTTATCCATGTTTTAACCCAGCAAAATTCATGTTCCAGTGATTAATCAACCGATTCTTTGTGTTTACAATTTTCTTTATTAAAATATGCATAAACTATAATAAAATATGCATATTACTATATTTTTATACAGGTTAAAAAAAGAAAAAGAAAAAATAAGAAGAGAGCAGGAACTTCGTCTGAAAGAACAACAAATGAACACGGAAGGTAATATTAAGTCTACTTTTCCTTTTTTCTGCTATTATATGTAAAGCTTTGTTCTATGGTTACAACTCTGACACATAAAATTAATATGGCATTGAGCACATATTTTAATATGCACAATCAGATAACACAGTATGAGTCCGGCAGGATTATACAGATATCCAGTTTGTCCTGTTAAAAAATAATAGCATATTTTTTCTCTTAAGTTGTTACTCATCAATTTGTTTTAGTTCCTACTGATGACATGTTTTATTAAATTTAAGAAAAAAGGTTTAAAAGGTTTTTCTTTATTCTGATAGATGTTATGAAGCGGGAAAAGGAAAAACAGAAAGCTTTGCAAGACAAGATGGCAGAGCAGTCAATAAGAAAAGTTGACGAAAGGCGATCCAAATTGATAGAATCACAAAGGTAAAGTTTCCAGTGATAAAACAGCTTTGTCACGTCATCGAAATGGTTACCTAAGTTGCATTACTCAAACAGGCAAAAGCTCGAGGAAAAATCTAAATTAATAAACAGCTGTTTTTGCATCTCGCTTTGTTCTGAATAAAACCATGAAAAACAGCTGCAATGAAATGCTGCAAACTACAACAAAGTACCAATAGTTTATTATTACTGCTTTGGTTTTCTATAAAAGTAAAGAAATTAAGAATGATTCTTTTATTTTACAAATCATTCATGATATTCTTTTCAGAAAACATTTTATTTTTATAGGTACCATACTGCATTAAAAGCAAATGTCAGAAGGCGAATAAAAGAGCTGAACTTAAACATTCCGCCATTGTGTCCTTGTCACCCTTCAGTGTGGGATGCGGACACTAACTTATGTGCTGTTAACTGTGTTTTTTATAGAAAACCTCAAAGTAAGTAGATCTTATTAAAATTGGACTTGGTTACTACCTGTTAATTTTAATCATAGCATTCTCAACTTCATATGAATGTAGAGTCAAACCTTGTTATAATGCCAGGTGTGGGACACCACTAAATTGGTTGGTGGTAAGGTGAGGTTCATTAAATGTCAAACCCATTCCAGTCTGTAACTTCTATTTTGTTTCCTAGTTAGTTTTGATATGTGATAAGTAGTATAATATTATTATACCTACAACAGTACATGTGTTATACTGTACATTTTTGCTGCATTAACAAAATTAGTGCAGGTGTAGTTCAAGGACCTCTATAACTAAATGGACGTGACACATGCTGTGTCACGTGGCTATTGTTCTATGATCTCCGGCTAACGACACGCGCCCAGCTTGACAGGTCAGACAGTGTTTACCGTTTACGCGGGCACTTGAAACTAAAGTAAAGAAGTAAAGTTATTGTAAATTCTTTAAATCAACTTTCAAATTATATTTAAAAATCTTTAGATGGTCCCTTAGGCTGCAGCCTATGCTAACCTATAGGATAATCCGACCCAGTGAGTGCTTAGTTCATTCATTGTGTACTGTACTAGGATGCAATTCAAACCGGCTTTGTCATGTTGGGCCAGTGGCTCAAATGAATAGTGTGTGTACCATGTACACTCTAATTCAGGTCTAAGTTCTGGTTGGCCCATAATTTTTCAGTGCCTCTTCAATTAATTGTTGTTAAATGTTGCAAGTATGGTGTTCTTGTTAATGTGATGATGAGCACTTTTTGTTTTAGTGTATGACCAACTCTTACAGTCAATGGTTGCTAACTTCACACTTTGACGATAGATCAAGATGAAGAATACAAGTTTTACACATCTGGCTGTGATGAACCTGTGTCTACCTGTGCTTTGTCTGTGTATGTGCTGTATATCTAAAAATCATTTTAGTCTGCAGTGTGATAGTAAATCACAAATTACCATTATAACTCAGTAGCATTCATAATATTTCACACATGTTTTGCAATCTGCATCAAACATATTAATCTAGTTTTGTAATTCATAATTCAGTTGAATTTGTCAATTCATAATAACATAATTAACTAATAATACAGGTTTTAAGCAACAATATTTGTGTAAATTTTCAGTAAAAACGGCGTGTAGTTCTGCTGACTGCTAACAAAAGTTTGAAAGTATCTGAGAAAAAATACGAATGATAAAATTCTTAAAAGCTTTGCCTAATGCATCGAGCACGTTTATAGGGTGTTAGGAAGGACAAGCCCTAAAGTTCCAGCATTACCAAATGGTGATCTTAGCCTTCGTTTTGACAAAAAATAGAAGTGTGAATTTTTCTAAATAATTGTATTTCCACAGTTCTTATTAATTTCAGTAAAAGACTTCAAGTTTCATTATCCTTATTTGCAAAATTTTTAGTTACTTTTAAAAGAAAACATCATTTTGTTAACATTGCTAAAATATAAGAAACCTAGATAATACAAAAAAATGCTTACCTACCACATCTAAATTTTTTGTATTATTGGAACTAAAAAATTATAGACCTTTTCATAAAACAACAACTTTTAGTATGAAGCTTCATTGCTATTGCAGCATAAATTATGACATTTATGTATTTGCTGTTATTAAAATGTAAAGCATTAGCAATTATTTTATTGCTGTAAGATTGTTGAAATAAATTCATTTATATCATAATTTTTATAGATTTTTATAGAGAGATTGGTTTTGTGGCACAGAGCAATGAGATGTTGCAGAGTTTTATTTCTAAGGTGCAGGTTTTTAGGTAAAATGACTGTAAAACATAAATAAGTGAAAGATCGAACTGACACCTGTAATGACTCTGTTGGCATGTTTAAAGTTACACTTAAACTTGCACAGTGCCTGTTGTACTATGTTGCCATAAGAAAACCATGCATAGATTTTACATCTTACTAGGAAATGATCAATACTACATGTTCACTGATTTCAAAATGATAATACTTCCACCATTTAACATCAGATGTATTCACCTAAACAGTTCTGACACGATACATTCAGAAATAGGAATTTGGTATTTATCAGAGGCCTATTTTACACATTTGCACTTTTTACAGATCTATAAACTATATATAACTCGAACACCTCGGGGCCGGAAATTTGGTTCGAGTTATGCGAAAGTACGAGTTAGATAATGCTCGTAAGAAAACAAAATTGAGTCACTCATCAACGTAGGACAATACAGTAATAACACTACAGCCTGTGAAAATGACAAACTGAGCCTTTAATGATTTTAATCAAATATCATACAACTTTTTTTTATGAATAAACAGAAATAAAATTACTGGTGGACCAGTAATTTTATTGTTTCTGATTAAACCACGTTCGTTAGAGCTTAAGCTATGTTGTGTGCAACATTCTGCTAAGGTAATACAAGAAATATCAGCATTTTGCATAAACTAGTAGTTAAAATGGTAATGTGGTGCTCACTTTTTCATAGGACTCGTCGCAGCTGTTCCAGCTTGGCGAGGTAATTTCAATTAGATTCTTAAGAAGTGTACCAGGAATTCGGTTCAACTTGTGGGATAATTCCATTTACATATTTTGAGTTACTCTATGTTTATTAAAGGAAAAATCCATTCCACGAGAGCTGTTCGAGATACCTAAGAATTCCAGTTCTACGTAGTTTACCGTATCAGCTATTTTCTAAATTTTAGCTTTCGAATCTTTCAAAGACTTCCTGGCAAACAGTTTACAAGCTGAACTTGGTGAGCCACTTCCTCAGTGCTACACGTTCACGATCTCCAGCATTTCTTCTTACTGTTTCACTGTTTTACTATTTCACTGTAAACCATAAATGTGAATGTCACTTCCTACGACTGATCACGTTTCTTTTTGTGCTCTTGTATTATCTGTTTCGCATAACATGCGTCAAATAAGTCTTTGGATGTAAATTCTGATTGAATGACGTCTGGCACACGGTATGATACATATGGCTGTAGCTGAAACGACAAGCACCAAGGTGATACATTTGGAACAATTTGCTGATAGTCAGATAAGGCATTATAAAAACAAATTTGCAAAAAAATTGGTGATTTATAAATTAGAACCATAGAGATTTAACAAAATGTGTATACATGCGACTGCAAATAGTGCAAAATTTTTACAACTTCATTGTTGCACCTGATTAACTTGCAAGCAATTGAGAAATTTAAGCCTTTACACAGTATTCATTAAGTTTGTTACAATCCACATTTGCAGGGAAAAATAGCCAACAGGTTTGTAATGATCATGTTTTTATGCTAAAATTTTCTGAGCTTTGTATTTTTGTGAATGTAAATTTTGAGAAGTTTATCAAATGTTTCAGTGTTTTGTACAGAAAATGAAAAATTATTCATGGAGTATTTGGTGGATTTTTCTCAAATAATTAAATTATCTGAATGCATGAACAAAGACAGCCAACATCTATAAAATAGCTGAAGAAATACCCAACTGGGCTATGATATTTGTAAAAAAAAATTGTACCATTTCACCCAGCAGCAAGCCACCGCTTAGCTGGAACAACAGGTTTGCCATGGTGTTCCTATGTGCATTGTTCAGCTTCTAACAATATGGTGTAAACTGTGCATGCATAAAGCTGGCATTGCTATGGTGACTGAATCATGAGTCTGCCACCAAGAGGCAAGTCAAAAAAGCGTAGCCAGTGTGTAATTGCACTATTTGCGGTCCTATGAAAATTTGGTTTAAGGAAACTTGTTCACAGTTATTCTAAAAAAGGTTCAAACTATGCAATAGCAAATTTTAATACAATTTTCATATTTTTTAAATATTTTACACATACTGACAGAGTAAAGAAAAGAAATAATCATACACATAATTTTTATAGTGTAGTAAAATTTCACTTTTCTCTTTAATGTGTTTGTTGACTTATAGTAAGTTAGGCTTGACTGATTGTTGGTAACTACCTCAGGTATTCAAATTGGGAAATCCTGGCCCATAAACCATTAGGAAACTTGATAAACAAGTAACCTCAAAACAGCTTTTGCTTGGTAAGCAGACCTAATTTAGGACTAAGAAAAGTATCCTTGGTATTAAAAATTTTGAAGGCTATTACAGAAATTCTACAGCCTATGGTATTGTAGGTGCATTACGGTGTTACGTACCAACCACTCAGAAAGACTCACTAAACTTACCACACAATCATTGCACATAATGTAGACTCAGCAGTATGCATACAGGATGTTCAAGAAGAAACAATGCAGTAAAAATATGCTGATACCCATGTGCTGAAATGTGGTGATCAAATCATAATGAAATATGGTTGGGTACAAAGTTATTTAATGAGAGATTATACTGCAATAATAACACTACCGAAGGAGGTTGGCATTAACTTGCTGATTTAAATGGGAGCGATGCTGCATGTAATTATAAAGATCAAATTTATATGTTGAATCTTTTGAATAACGCTCGGCATTTTGTCCAAAAACAACTTGCAATTCTCTATTATGACATCATAATGATGTATAAATACAATTACATTTGCATAATTCCAATTTTTTTAACATATAACTTTATATGTATTCTAAAATAAACATATCAGCATACTACTACTGCATCGCTTCTTTTTTAACACCCTGTACAAATTAATTGGGCAAATGCATAAAGTAGTTTTCAACAAATGCCTAGATCATAAAAAAATTAATGATTCACCTTGAAATCAGTTAGATCAGGAACTACTATTTCAGGGACAGCATCAGGACAGTGCCAAAACCTGCCATTGCAGTAATATCCAGTTGATTGTACAGGACCACCTAAAAATGTTCAAAATGTAAGAATAATTTTTCACTTACACTCGAGTTTTAATAACCAGTTAACTGTTCAATATGCAAAACCATATCTCAGTTTTTAACAATACATGTACAGTCTAGCCTCGTTATCTCGCCACTGCCCGTCTAGGACAAATTTTTGGCGAGTATGGCGAGATATGGCGGAATATAACGAAGTTAGTCTATATGTATATACATAATAGTTGATTAACATAGTGTTCCTCTATGTACATATAAAATATATTTCGCATTATGATACCAATCAACATTAAATCAGAAATGAAAAAATGTCATAAAAATAATCTTAGAATGTTACTTTTTTATTTAAAAAACCTTTTTTGAGTATACACTTAAATGCAGTAAACTTAGCAAAAGATTTAGAAATGTTCAGAAGCTGAACTATCTCCGTGTCCACGTCACAATTTCGTTGAGCCACAGCACTCCTAATCTAATCCTGGTGAGACACACACTAGATTAATTATGTCTGTCTATCGAGTACAGCAGCATTGTCTACATACCGCGGTTATATTGATCGACATGCGGTATATGTATTGATCGATTCACCTCTGAGTTTGTCTGTTTGGCGACATAACGAATATAGTTTACATAAGCACTCATCCTAGCATGACCTGGCGAGGGCGAGAAGCGAGGGTGGCGACTTAACGAGGTAAATATCAAAGCAGCAAATCTGTCCTGGTACTTTCTATGGCGAGAGACGAGTTTGGTGGCATAACGAGGGGCGAGATAACGAGCCTAGACTGTATGTATGTATGAACCTACTAATCTACAATTAAACTATTTTCAATGGGAAGAAAATATGAAAAGGTTTCACAGATGTTATAATCAAGATAAAAAGCCTTTTCACAGTTCCAGCGATTGATGATGATCGTGAAAAGGTCAAAGGTTAAGTGTATCAGACAATGCATTTATGTACACATGACAACGTCTCGCAGCCTATGCTATTGTAATAGCAACAGCTTTAACACCTCTAAATCACTCTACACACAGACTAATGCGCAATTACGTAAAATCCATGTAAAACAACTGAAATTACTGAACTAATGTGGCAAACGGCTTTGCTTTACCTACATGTCACATGGTGGTTTTAATTAAGATGCGTAGGACACTTAACCTTGGACCTACAGCAACTACTCGTGAGCACAACGAAACTGTGAAAAGGCTTATTTTGATCCTAACTGCACACAAATCAATCCACTGTTTCAAGTTTTAGTTTATGCAAGCAAGAGTAAATACTAACTATGGTAATTATAATTAAATTTATAATTAACTTAGACCACAACTTAATCCACTAGTCACTAATTATTTATAATCTCAATCGCAAATGTCCATGAAATGAGTGCACTATGGTTTTTTTTCAAACCAAATGTGAAAGTCTAGATTTGACAAGAGACCTTTGGATCACAAGTTCACAGACCACACGATCCCTTCTGATTAAGACAGGATATAAATCAAGATAATCTAATCTCCAGTAATTACTCTAGCATGAACAAAGTGACACTTGGAAATGATTAGTGCATGCATTCCGTCGATGATAACAATAACTTTAAATTGCAATTAAGATTATAAACAATTATGTACATACAAAGCATCAAGCTCGATGAAATAATCAAAATGTACTGAGCAAAACTGATTCAGAGGCCCTCCACACCAACCCATATACTTCTCTCTCACATTTCTCCAAACCCAAGAGTCCAGAGAAGCATAACTGCAGACACCCTGGTCACATGCATGTTGAATTACACATTATAGCTGCACTACAGATATCAATATATTTAGTAATTTGGCCACTGTAACATTGTCTAGAAAAGTTTTCCTATGCTGACCAATCTATTTTGTCTTTCAAATGTTAAACAACAAAAAAAAATTTAGATTTCCAAATTCTGAAATCAACCAATGAGAACCTCTTTCAGTTGACGAATCATTTCCCTTCACGGAAATTTGGATGACTACCAATGTGCCTTCACCAAAGTCATCCTCAGTGAACCCAATAAGCACTTACGTATCTGGGCGTAATATTTTCCTCGCTTTGCTGAGCTACATTTTCCTGTCAATGGAAACTTCTCCGACAAGCGTATCAAATATTTATAACCCGGTTTCAAAGGGCGTTTTTTCGGTTTCCAGTTCTTGAAAAGAATGTTAGTTGTAGTGTAGAATCTAAGTGATACAGATGATGCGCACAATGAACAGTTTGACGGTAACATGACCCGGCTACAAAATATTGACAACATTTCCTAAAAAAGAAATCACCAAAATTTAGTTAAATTCTCTCAAATAGTATTGTAGGGCACGGAGTACGCCACTAGCCGAAGTAGGACATCATTTCCTTTATAAAAAAGAAATCA
The DNA here is from genome assembly GCA_030141605.1 of Tubiluchus corallicola. Classification (NCBI taxonomy): domain Eukaryota; kingdom Metazoa; phylum Priapulida; class Priapulimorpha; order Priapulimorphida; family Tubiluchidae; genus Tubiluchus; species Tubiluchus corallicola. Next base: position 27,182 of record JAQGDQ010000383.1, on the reverse strand, counting down.
CCAAAATTTAGTTAAATTCTCTGAAATAGTATTGTAGGGCGCGGAGTACGCCACTAGCCGAAGTAGGACATCTGTGCTAATGTGCATGCGCTAAATTTACGGAAAACCAGTGACGTACGTGGGCAGCCCTTGTAGGACACTGGCGATTTCTCTCACAAGTTTAAAAATAAAACAGATGCTGATAAGCCTTCACAAGATGAAAAAGTTTTAACATTTAGGAAGGCTAAACAATTAATTTCAATAATCCAAATAGTATTGTAACAGAGAGGTAACTGGCTCAGTATCTTGCATACCACACGGCAGTACATGGTTCGCTATCCCGTCTACGGCACTGCCGTTTACATGGCTCGCTAGCCCGTTTACTCAGGAGAAAGCAATTATTATGACGAAGAGGTAGTGAAACGGATCACCTGTGTATGAACTGAGACAAAAAAAATAACATACCTCAACCAAATGTTGGAATCACCTAAAAACTGGGCTTATTTCACTTCAAAAAGATTGTTCTCGAAGCCAGATTTAATACTGCTCGTTTGACGAGCTCAGAATAAGATTCTATTATTTTATCAGATGTATTTATTTATCAAATATATAAATTATTCAAAATATATTGACGTCTTCATTTATTATTATTAGATAAACAAGGACAACGGACGCTGCCACTACGGTTAAAGACTCAATTCGTGACCTGTCTCTACTCTCTAGTATCATACTTGGGCAGCCCATGTACGACGCGCCTTAATTGGCTCAGCCCATGTCGACGCGTTCCAATTGGGCTAGCCCATGTACGGCAATTGTCCTACTGTGCTCCCGACAGTAACGAATTTCTTGATGTAAAAGTGGAAATCTTTTCAAAGCACTAGTCCATATACCTCGGTTGCGCTACGCATGTGTAAAATGAGAGGGGATAAGTGCGGTATATCGGCTGCCCAAATACGCTGTCGTTCATGTACTCTCTAATTGCAAAATTTGTTCACATTTCTTGTAGCACTTTGGTAACAACCCTTAATTAATAAAATTGTAATAATTTGTTTATGCATTAATTAGTAATAATTGTTATGAAGGTATCACTTTTTCACGGAAAGAGTGGTTAGAGAGTGAAATTTACTCCAATCTGATATGCTAGAGACTCTTCAGTGAACAACTTCAAGAACAAGCTGGACAGATATTTAGATCCGAAATACGGGGTTACAATGAGCTTGCTCAATTAATCTCTACCACTCTTATATTTTAAGAGTGGCAGTACGCCCCTATGGTATGACTATGTAAGTGGATTAAATTTGGTGAGATACCTAAATTTAATTTTAAAAAGCGTTAAGTGAAAAATCCTAGTGTTTATTAACTTTTGTGTGGGTTTGCTTTGCACCAAGCTCAAGCCATTTACATCTTTTGTGGTTTACTGTATTATTAGAGATCATATCTATTGCTTAAGTGACAGTACATGCATGATGTGACAAAAGCTTGCATTTTAAAAAAATTAAAATTTTAGTTGTCTAATATTATTGTAGTTTAGCGTACGACTGTTTTTTACTTTGTTCTTATTTCTTTGCAATAATTTGTATTTATTTATGTTTTGTAATACATGAAAAGTGCAGTGCTAATTCAGTCAAATATTGCTTTATTTTATCGAATATATAACTTATTTTAATTAATTGCCCTGTACTTAAATTTTATTGATATTTTAAATTATTATTAGTATTAATTAATTAATTAAACAAGGAGAACAAACACTGCCACTAAACTAAACTTGGCTCAGTTCCTGACGAATTCTCGTGCAATACTTGGGCAGCCCGTATACCACCTGCAGTACATGGGGCTGGACCATATAGCGCACTGTGTGCAGGTGCTACACCAAGCCTGTGGAAAGTTTGTGCAGTTAAAAATCTAGCACGTCATCACTCGCTATCTGTGAATTCAGTTTCTATTTAATTATCAGAAACAGTACGGCTTTATTAAAATTGCTAAAATGTATACTTTCTACCGTACTCCAAAATGTGGTAGGATATGCAAAATCACCCTGATTTCCTTTAAAAGTTAATGGTCTTGGTACATAGAAGTCAGGTGACATAAAGATGAAAGAAGAAAACCTTGTAAGTTTAAGAACGAAATGCAGACAGACAATAACAACCCACAAGTTGAATACAGTTAATGTTTATTTGAAGTGGGTCATCTCTGGAAGATTTTCAACCAAAATATTGATCAACCAAATACAAAAATGCAATGCAATGACTTGTAATTTCACATTTTGTTACAGTTTCATATTGTCTTGCTTGGATGCTTAAAATAGCAGGCCTACTGAAATCACACGTCAGTATTTAATTTCTGTCACATGTGAGCCATCTCTTCAGGCCAGTATTCGTCGCTGAAAAAAGAAGAGTTGTCATCAGAACTGTATCCTGAGTCATTCCTTATTACGTCTGACGAATCCGCTTTGTTGATGAAACCGTGTTGCTTCTCCCAGGTTTGCTGAACCAGTTTAAATAACGACATGGTGGCCCGAGCATCTTCCACTGAGCAATGTGTCCTGCACTGTATTTTCTTACCTGAAATAATTTGCAAATACCAGCATGTAGTCAACAACATTATAATTCTTTAGCAGCTGTGCAAATATATTGTTGGATGTACTGCCTAATACTACTAGGAAGCATTAGTGATGTTAAATGTTAGAATATCATCTTCATTAATTTTTCAGCATTCGGCACAATTCAAAGATGGATGTTGGTATGAAAGACATTACAAATGCTATTGCATAGCAATGTCATACAGGCTGTACAGTGTACAGGTGCACACTTACTCTAGGAGTAGCACACCAATACTAGAAACAAAATTAGCTCTATGTACCATCAATTGCTAAGACAGTAGGCACCGCTTAATAGACTCTCTGTTAATATACTCAAAAACACCTGGTACGGGTCGCTTCTGTTCAAAGGTACACAAAAACTATCGGTAATTGACTCAAATAACTCCGCATAATTGACTCAATATTTTTCCTTCACATGCTTCAATAAGACACTCGTGTGACTAATAAGCTTTTATAACTTTTATATCATCTTAGTTCGCTTTTGTCCTATAATATACATACAAACAATCATGTTAAGTACCGTTTTGTTTGTAAGCAGGAACGTTTAGCATACCCTAATTATGCTAGCCTAATGGTTTGCTTTGACCCGCTGTCCACTGCAATTAACCTCGTTACCCAAGAATTCCTGGAAGCTAAACATTTAATCACTTGTTTAGGGCTTTGATTTTGAAGCTCTATCAGTTGGATGTTGCTGATATGCCAGGGACGCAGGTACAGTGCAATAAGTACGTCACGATTATAGCAAGCTGGAGCTTAGGCGAAGCTACAAACGAAGCTATGGGGAAACACAGGCACCACCAACAGTTTAAGCATGCCAAGCACTAAGTATTTTAAGAGAATTTGTGCATCATACAAAAACAGATTTTCAACGTTTTTATCATTTTGAGAACTTTGTGGGCCAACTTCTTCGTGATAAAATGAAGCAGCCAACTTCGAGGGAACTTTTGTAATTTTTGCAAATAAGTAGACTTGTGCGATTTAAAAAATGTACTTTTTAATTTATTGCTAATTCACTTATATAAATTAATATTTTAAAAGTTTTTTTTCTAATTTTTAATTGTACAAAGATATTTAGGATTTGCTTCGTTTCTAAAATTCATTAAAAACCTGTGCAGTGCATAGTAAGCTGGTGACTCATATCTCTGTCCCAGTATTAGTATACCCATCGGTTAATAGGTTCAGTCGGTTAATTGGGTCAAAACACTTCGGTCCCAAAGTGACTCTATTAAGCGGCACCTACTGTATTAGCAGAAACCAATTACATCTAGTTAAAAGATTTAGGCGTCTAGTTACCAAGCAAAGCCCATGATAGTTTCTTCAATGACACTCCCTTAACAGGCCCATATCCTGCCAATGTTCGAAGTGTCTTCGACTCCACTGTGTCAGCTATCATATTTTGAGGATGGGTGTAGTTCAACACCTTAAGATCATTGAACACTGCATGGCCAACCAAAATTTTACCCTGTGTAATGAATAAATAATTACAAAGGTTAGAAATATGCAAATAATAAACATTTTAATGCAAAAAGCAGAAATTAATTTGGATAATTGTATTGAAATCAAGTTAATATGCACTGATTCTGATCATTGTTTGGTGGATGCAAAACAAAAAAATTATATTAATAATGCAATATATTTTGAAAAAAATTAAACAAGCTACAGCATAACACGATTATAGTGAACACTGTTCACTATATAACATACCATAACACACCACAACATAATTATAGCGATACACTGGTAATGCAAACTCACAAAAAAGGCCAAACTTTCATTCATTTAGCTAATATAACAGCTTTGAATACAGCGAACTCTGTTATTGCGTACTGCACAATTTTTGTCGGACACATTGCATTATTACATATTTATAAGTTTTTATTGTGTACGTTAAAGAGCCAGCCGTTTGCAAATTAATTTACAGTTAAATTTAACCCGTTGTTCTTGGTGCTGCAAAAAAGTTGTTGGGCATGCAGCACGCAGAGTTGTTAACATGCCGTGTGGAAAAGTCATTTTGTCTAACATAGCTGTATAAAAAACAATGAGTCACTCAGGGGCTTAGCATCCAGGTATATGTCTACTGCCAGCACACTGCTGAGATGTTTCATAAAGTGATGAATCCTACTATAGTCAGTTTGCTTCAAAAACCTTTTATACAAGAGACAAACAGAAATATTGTGCAAACAAACTGACTGATCTTTTAAATCTCACCGACTTTACTGAATATGTCACAAAACGAACATGTACATGCAATTTCATGTGAAACATTCATTAAATTTGCATATAAGGCAAAGTACTTGATACTTGACAGCATCTTCTGAAAGTACTTTACATCCTTTATGAAGCCACACATTGCACATTATTTGTCCAATGTATAACTTGTGCACTTTTATTATTAATACGTGCTTGTCTATCTACTAGTCATATATATATATATCTATATATACATATGTTATTAGCCGCGTACGCTAAACATAGAGTAACTCGGTTATAGAGTACTTTTTCTGGGTCTCTATTAAGTGTGCTGTAATGATGTTATACTGTCAAATCGTATCCAGATTTGGCATAACACTCCTCTACATGTACACTCATGTTCAAGCGTGTACATATATATATATATAATAATTACACATGCAAAATAAAGATTATTTTGATCACTATCAGGTGAGGTACAAGAAAGAAAGACTGACTGACATTTGTATCATTGGTCTAGCCGAATGAAGTAACATTAATAACAGTTTAAACTAAAATCAGCATACTTGCAGGATAGCAGATATTCTTTCTTGTATCAAATCATAAGGAAGAGCAAGGTACATGTGTTGTGGGAGGATACCACTGTATTTTGTGCGATAATCAGTAATTTTCTCTTTTGGCTTCACGTATTCGTCTAAGACAATATTCCCGTCGTAGTCTGTGACACTGCATCTTGCTGAAACACAAGTGGCAAGTCAAAGTAAAAGTATACTACTAATAGACATTAATTAAATGTAATACATACACAGGTACAGTATGTGTGGATGTAGTGCCGTATTATGTTATAGGGGCTCTCAAGCTTCAGGAACAGTAAAAAAATCAGTTTTTTTCACTATGGCTGTGTTGAAAAAGCCACTACTTTGGTAAACGTACAATAAATAGTAAAATAGTGATATTTCTTAAAGTATATTTTTATTGACAAACAAAAGATAGCTATTCTAGACTAGTGAAAGAATTTGCAATGACTTTACTTCTTTGCAAGCTACATAAATATCACTAAAATACATCACAAGTAAAAAATGGTTGCGAGCAAGTTAGGGGGTGGTTCCACCTAAGGATGGATCATAATTTCGTTATCCTAGGGGCCCCAAAAGGTCATAATCCAGCCCTTTGTGGATGTTTCATTAGAGAAGTGTTTCAAAGCCTATACGTCAAAGAGGCAAGGTTCCAAAAACCACACAAAATTATTGTTATTTTGTATATGTTCCGGTGCCACTGCAAACTGACTCCATCATTCAACTGCGTTTGACTCTGACCAGAGCCTGGGTTCACTATCTAGAATACCGCTCTAAGAGCCACTGAACAGACAGACTCATGTATACATCTTGACCACATTCCGATGTATAACACATCCCTTCTCTACTAGATAAACAGCTAGGATCAGTATGGCAAAGAATGAATATTGCATTTAAACAGTTATTCGTGTAAAGCACAGCACATATATCAACTCTGCTATTAAAATTTCACCACAATGACTGGATTAATTTTGATTATTTGTGTTTTGTCAACATTATTTAATTGTGGGTTCATGCCATCGTTAATAATTCCTCAGGACTGAAATTAAGATTATAAATAATTAACTGTGTCTATGTACCATTACAAACATGTATAAAAAACAGCCAAATTTTGATGGCTTGTACATCCAAAATAAGCTGTCAATGAAGAAAAAACTAATCAAAGTGCTTCATTTGCCACATGAATTGTTAAGTGATGTACCGAAGTATTTAATTATGTTACATAAGAAGAACTAATGTAAAGAAGGAAACTTATTTCTTATGTCGTAAAAATCATAATAAGTTAGAAAACTGATAAAAAATATACCTAGCGCACTCAACTTTCGTGGACCAACACCAACCATCTCACAGTCTAGTGCTAAATAGTAAGAGTTGTTGATAATTTTTGGATACAAGTCCAATCCCTCAAAATTGACATTATTTAAAGTAATGTTAGGTGCCTGTAAATGACTGGCTGTCTTTTGCTTCTTGCTCAAGTTTGAGTTGAAGGCAGATGAAGAGAATTTATGTAAGTGTGCACTTCTGCGAAAAAGTCGTTCAAGTCTTGCTGTTAGTCTCTTTACATTTTTTTCATTTATTTGAGCCACTTCCGATTTTGCAGGCATGGTAGACGATGAAGATGTAGTGGTCCTACATAACTGTACATCTTTCTGAAGATAGTCAAGTCTAGCTGTTAGTTTCTGTACCTTCTTTTCATTTCTTTGCATGACTTGTGATCTTGCTGATTTAAGCCGCTTCGCAGAATGTGAACCAACCCGCTTATTATCCTGTTCATTAGTGTCTCCTTCGCTTTCGTCGAAAAGTATGATATTTTCACTTCGTTTTCGCTTTTTGTTGCCTATGAAAATAGGTACATCGCGCCCTTTTGATATTGATGACATGGCCAATCAGTCGTCATTAACATCAAACCAAGCAGGCAATCTTCGCCCTAATGCTGGCTCATCTTTGAAATTTGGCCCTCGAGCCCTGGGAGTCGAATTCGCTCACACTAAACTTTTTATGACCTATACAATGAAAAAAACGTTTATGTGAAAAGTAACAGACATGATTCGTAAAAGTTTTGCTATCACTCTAACTAGCTGTTATTACTTTTTAAGTCCAGATGCATTAAAAATCAAAAAAATTTGCTGGCAAACCTATGAAATCGCCATAACGGAAGCTGGAAGACCCCGAAAAGGAAGTAGGGCACATCTTCACTAGCCCTCACAGTGTGATATAATAAAACCCTTCTTTTTGTGCGACCAACACCGTCGTGATTTTAGCGATACTTTCAAACTGGTGTCTCGAAAGGTTTCAGAAAATTATGCAATGGTGCAATTTGAAAGTGGTTTTTAAAACGTTTTCAATTCATTAAGCATTTAATAACAAAGGCAAGTTGGGACAAAATCGGAGAACGTACTACATTATTGGGTTTATGCTTCCGGCAAGACCCTATCGGCACTGTGGTGTAAGAATACTGGTTTTAACAAGAAGCTTTTTGGGGGGTTTGCAAAGTGAACAGCTGTCAATAGCATAATAGTCAAAGTTCTATTAATATTGTCTGCGATTAAGTACTCTTTCAAGTGCACTGTAAACTGGCATGTTAAAACAGGTCTTGGGTACAGTAGAACGAAATACAAAATATTACCTGTTCTAGGCTTATAGTAAAATAAAGAATGCAAAATAAGCACAACCAATATCCTGTGTTTTAAGATTGCAAGTATTGAATCATTGCATGTACAGTTTTAGTGTCAGATAATATTACCCATTCGGTCCACTTTATGAAATTTTCTTTTCGATCTCATTCAAACGATTAAAAAATAAGGTGCATATTATTTCGGGATGGCATAACCGACTCGATCTGCCAAATTTTAGTTCAATTGCCACTCCTCACCATGTCCAATGATCTCTTGGTACATTACTATTAGCTATCATCATGCAATTTTGTGGGCCTATAATTGTAACTAATTTTGTTACCCGCCCGATGTAATATACTGCAGTACTTTGTTACAAAATTGCCGTGAAGGAACTATCTGGTCTAAGAGGTGATTATGCCTCCACGCAGATGGTTGTAAAAGGCTCTTGGTGCTCAGTAGTCAATGAGCACCACACAAAGTTCCAAAAAGAGGATGGGGAAAGGGACTTTTTGCATATTATCTTAACGTAAAGCAATCTGAATTTTCCTGAACTGCGTGGCATTCAAATGGGCAACTAACACCTTCTCGTGAAACTATCTTGAAATAATTAAGTTAATGAATCACTAATTGTTTAGTTAGTTCTCATCAAATTAATCGTGTTATTAAAGCTAAATTGCTCATTAGCTACTATGTACTTCATTATTAACAGAATGTATATTATGTAGCACAAAACCTTAAGAGTTGTGGTTAAAACTTGTTCTTTCATTAGCTTGTTATAATGCATAATTTATTTACAACATTTTGATGTAAATTATAAAGTTCTGTATTTATGAAATCTATAGTCCACTTATGTGGTTTCTTATACGAATGATTGTTTAAAGCCACAATAAGTTGCTTAATATGATAACCATATTTTTTGTTAATAGTTATTATGATAATATAAACAGGTATTCAAGAGTATTATTCATCACAATAGGAAAATTATATAACATCTTGAGAACTTTATCTTTGAAATATGCTTGAAGTTAATGTTAATATTCTTTCTCGCTCTATCGAAGTTTATGGTCTGTAGTACGCGCGTGCTATGTAAAATGCATGCTGCAATTACGTATTTTACATAATTTTTAATTGCACACATTTATGAACACGTAACATTAAATTTATTAATCATTTGGTCTCCGGATATCTGAGCTAGTATGTTTCTTGTTAGATCTCAAGTGTTGGACTAATTTACTTTTAACGTTTTGCAATTACACTACGTAAATCTCATAACGGTTTTTAGGGTTTTTAATCCATTTTATTTAATTACGTTTCTTTATTTTTACACCCCAGTGATATTTTCTCTAGCATAACCTGCAAATGTGACTTTTTATTCAGATATAATACAAAATATTTTCGTGAATATATTTCCGTGAATTAATTGAAAATTATTTGTTCGAATTAAACATATTTGCGATACATCTATATATGTAATAAATAAATATATATATATATATATATATATATATATATATATATATATATATATATATATATATATATATATATATATATGTGTGTGTGTTTTGAAGTAATCACAAAAACTTTTATTTTAAATTTAACATTAGAGAAAAAATAAAAGACGTGGCGATTTCTTCGCTTCCAATGAGTAGACTAAAAACGTTCTCGATTCTGATTGGCTGACCTACTAAATGCATATAATGAAACCAAGTTTTACAGGCAATTCTAAGTAAGTATAAACTTAGAATAAAGGACAAGTAAAGGGAAATTTTCAGAACAATATAAACTACTATATGTATAAGTAACATTATTATGTTACATCCTTGATAAATCCAAGTCTATAATTAAAACTTTACACCCTGTAACCTTGCGTAGTTTTTTCATTTTTTTATTGATCTGATATACACTTGAAAAGTGCCAATTAAACGAAGCCCAATAATTAAGAGAAAAAACTACCGTGAAAACAATATTTTTGCTTGATAAGTCTAACAATATGAAGAAAATAAAGTATGACACTAATTCGTATTTAAAAATTCTGGCGCATGACTTTCAGAAGGAGTGTCAAAGTGAGGGAACTGTGGGGTGAGCGAGCGCTCCGCTACAAAATGTCAAAACAGTGGGAATGTTTAGACAAAATTGTCTTTAATTTCTTAACATAAAAGCACTAAGTGCCCTTACAAGCGGACAATAGTTTAACCCTTAATGTTTTATTGTTGTGACGGTCAGTTGTGAAATATATCTTTTTATACTGATCTCATAAACAATGCGAATAATCTCTGCAAAGAAGCACAAAACACAGTGCATACTAAATTAAGGCGTGTCTCCAATTCTTGAATAGCTGTAGGCCCAAGGGACATCCGAAAATAATTATTATATCTACCCATAGACAAGGATTAAAAAGGCAGTGTACACAGATGAATTCTAAAAGGTATTACATCTGCACACGAAAATACCAGTAACCTTATGAATTCTTCTACACAACTGTAACTGACGGCTCTCCAGTGTGCAGTTCCGCTAGCATGTTTTATTTAACCCTTTTTATTTAATGCATGGCTTTTAAAATTTGGTCGTTACCTATACACCCAGCAAATGAATGTTGCAACTACTATTACTCTAAGACAGCAACTAATACGGTTTCAATAAGTTGTAGGCCCACTTAGCACTTGAAGGAGGATAGGATATCCGTATTTTTATCACAAGATGCGGAAGCGCGTAGCCAAGAAAACTTACATTACATTTTTACCAAAACTGCTTCGTTTGCCACTTTGGTTTTATTACCGAAAATTGTCTTAAATTGTTTTTGCGAACTATCGAAACGGATTTTCATGATGTCGTTGTTTGTGTCTCACCCCTGATAAACTGCTACACCTGTCAGTTTCACATGCAGTAAACAAACACGTAGACCTAAGACCATTTACCAACATTTTAGGCTGCTGATACGTAGACTAATCCGAATAAATATCCGACTGATTTGCTTGACACTTGTTTTCTTTTGAGACGGGTGAACATATTGAAGGGAACAACTTTGGAAATTTTTGGAGACAGCACTTTGAATGAAATATGAAGTGTTTTTCATTAATCGTTGCATGGATTGTGGGATTTACTGGTTTGTGCGGACCGGTTTTAAGCGAGGGAAAGAATATCGGTATGCTTTTATGTACTAACAATCTTACCTTTCCCAACTTCCAAGGATTAGATAGAAACTGATTTCATCACAACAAAGAGCATTTGATTTTGAGTAGAGAACACATGTTTTAATGTCTGATGTCAATTGCCGTCGTACGCAGCTCTGACAGTCATTTGATTTGAAGGGATACCATTGCAGGTTTTCAACCAGATTGGTGTCATGAATAATTTCTTTGAGAAGTTCGTTCATTTTTTTCTTTCCGTTGATAATGTTGTAAGAATTAGAAAGATTGGGCAATAATTTGAAAAATTAGGAAAAAGTATTATAAGACATTAGAAGGCATTCATATACTTACTGTGTACACATATATATACAAAAATACATATTATATACTTATGATAAGTTTTTAAAGCCTAATTGGTCTTTCATTTCTTAACATCCTGTTACCTTTGTACATTCACAAAAAGTTTTAAGACGATAATTAATACCCAAAAATTGTCATGTTAGGCAGGCATCACAGGTGTAAAATTGTAGCGGTTAAATAATGCAATTCTGATATTACATTTTAGAGTCAGCTGATGATTTGCAAAATTTGCGAATACTGTCAGGAACCGAAACGTCAATTCAGCTATTCCCGTACATGGTCAGTGTTGTGAATTCTTTCTGTAATTCTGTAGTGAATCACTTTCATTTCCGAATTATCTAGACAGAGATAAAAGAATGGGGCTAAATAGAGCTGTCCTGGCTGTTCAAAACTAGTTTGTTTTGAAAAACTACCAGATTTTCCTTGATTGATCATTAACAGCTCTAGATCACTATTAGAGCTGATAATAATGCTTAATGAATTTAAATGTGCATAATAATCTGTGTCAGATTTAAAATTGCCGAATCAGAAGGATTTTTTTAACTTTTTACCAATTTTTTGAAAAATTCCCAAAAGTTAACAGGCTCCTATTGTTATGTGTCTTGTGGTTTATCTATGTAGTTAGCTTTTGGCCACTCACGATAACTCTATTCCCGGAATTGTGAATATATATATATATATATATATATATATTCACCTTCAGGTAAATATATATATATATATCAGGTGGCTCAAAAAATTGTGCCAAGATTTTCAACACGATATTAGCACTGTTTAGAAAATACGTTAGTGTAGTATTTCTAGAATATCAATTTTATATACAATGTTAATATACACCGAAGACTTTGACAAACAAAAGACAAGTTTGTGAAAAATTAAGATATGCTAGTGTAAAGATAACTTATTTAAAAATACCGCTAGGGTTAACTTATATTTAAGATTACTATTCAGATTAAGAAATTATTTTATCCTACACAGTTATGCTTAGTCTAGCATTGATTCATTTACCTTATACAGTGTAATTACTATTTTGTCCCACACAGGCGGCTATATTTGCCTGGGATAGATTCATCTGTGGCGGATCAATTATATCAAATCGGCTAATTCTTACTGCCGCACATTGCCTTTATGGGTAAGAAAGCCTACTTATTAAAAGCTCTTATTATTCAATACTAAACTTTTGTTTTGATGTGCCTTCTTTTTCTTTTTCTTCTTCCTTCCATTCCTTATTATACCGTGTTAGCAAAGAAGTCGGTAGGTTTTCAGTCTAAACCTGATCTGTACGTCAGTCCAGTTATCGTCATGTTGTGTGCATAATGTTTTCATTTGATTATTTTTAAATACTGAACCGAGATAAGTCAGAATTAATTAACCTAACAGTTTTTACATAGTAAACTAACGGCAAATCAGTTGAAGGGAGAAACCCCGAAAAATTGTGTGTCTACAAAATCTCGAACCCAGAACCTTGGGCTACCAGGCGACTCGCCCTACCATTTGTTCTAACACCTCACACAGTACGCAATACAGAGTCATCTACCCATATGCGATTGAGCGAAACCAACTAATCAATGTAATCAAATAAGGTGGCTTTATTTTCAATGGCGAATATCGCTGAACTATCAGGCCGAGCTGGCCAAATTACAGTTATCTGCATCAGCGATCACATTTCATGAAGTTTTCTGCCTTTCCAGTTATGACAATGATGATTTCTCTGTGAAAATCGGACATAGTAACTATGATGGCGGAGAGGAAATGAAGGCAAGTGTCTATAATTTACCTCAAATATTTTGACTAATTTAACTCAGCACACGAACAGATATTTATATTTACGAACAGCTAATATAATATGTAAAGACCTCTTATATTATGATCGTTTTAATTTGTAACCCAGCAGTTTGTCTCATACTAAAATTTTGGTTCATTAATGATTTCTAACTGAACTGAGTATAAATATTTTATTAAATAAATTTTAACGTGTAGGTGGAGGGGTAACGCAAGGTTATAACGTAATATCGTGCTATACACCTTGTTGTGTAACGTTGTTAGTTAGCATGAAAGACTTCACTCCTGTATATAAAGCACCACGCGCAAGGTGGCTGCACTGACAAATAAATTACAACCCCAGTCAACGGATTAGGGTTAGGGTTTACAGCTATGCAGTTAGCAAAGGTTACAGAATAATATCATCAGCCTAATGTGTACATTAAACAGCTTCATCATCATCATCATCATCATCATCATCATCATCATCATCATCATCATCATCATCATCATTATCATCATCGTCGTCATCGTCGTCGTCATCATCATCATCATCATCGTCATCATCATCTTCATCATCATCATCGTGACTTCGTCAGGTACTTGGTAGAAGTCTAGCAGACTTTGAGGAAAACGAATAGCAATTGTAATGTATATCCGCTGCTTGTTGTCCTTTTCTGGATCTGGATGTAGTTCTGTAATCTGGAATTGGGCATTCTCTACCAGAAAGCGAATTACAATCGAATCGAATTTGTGACTTTCAAACTCGAATCAAATCAAATTTCAGCATTTTCGAATCCAAATCGAATTGGAATTCTGTTTTCAAAATTTTCGAATAGATTTTCGAATCACCAATAAAAAACGGTCCCACAAAAATCATGTTTTTTACTTTATTTGTTCAGCTGTAAAAACACTAATAACTAGTTTAAAAACTGCGCAGAAATCGTACTAAATTGTGCTGACTCTATGATTTTTCAAACGTTTTAATGATAAAGAACGTATTTAGTTGGAGTACTAAAATATTCAAATCCATAATGTAAGATTGGAACGATGATGATTATGTTGATGATAATGATGATCATGACGATGACGACAACGACGACGACGACGACGACAACGATGGTGATGACGATGACGATGTCTGTAAGTTACAAAAATCTCGTTTTATTTTTTACAGGTTTACAGTTATTACGTACACCCCGACTTTTCAATAGAAACGTTTGAGAACGATGTAGCAGTCATAAAACTGAAAAATTATATAGACTTCAGCTTAAATGCTCAGTGGATTTACTTGGATAAGAACAAACACGATTACGGTGAAGCTACGGTCACGGGATGGGGAGAAACGCAATGTATGTGAAGCTGCGATGACACCCGCTGCTTGCCTGTTTCTTTCTCTTGTATTCTACTGAAATGCACTGTATTGCATTAGATAACTGTAACACTACACGACAATCAGTGCTGGATTATCCTATAAGCTAGTATAGCCTGTAGCCTAGGGCCATTCAAGACCCTCAAACTTTGGTAACATTTGGTTTAAAATCTGTTTTTTCGATACGGTTGTGTTGAAATATGTGCTAATTTGGTTTGCAGTAGTAAGTAGTAAATTAGTGGTATTTCTTAGAAAATTGACAAACAATTTTTTATATATACAAACAAAAAATAGATGTTTTAGTTTTTTGAAGAATTTGCAATAAGTTTACTTCAAGCTATGTAAATGTCGCTAAAATATATCACGAGTAAAAAATAGTCAAGACAGGTTCGGGCTTATTAGAAGATGGCTCCGTCTGATTGGCCCATAATTTCCTTAGCCAAGGGCCCCCAAAGGATAATACTTTTATTTATTATTTACTTATAAGATTTTTTCTTTGTTATTGTAGTGCTAGTGTTCACCCATTGATTACTCGGATTTTTTATATATGTATGAATATATATATGTGAATCCTGAGAAATATAAATCGTGTAACTAACTTCCTAGCGTCGACTCAAGACAAACGTCATATGTTCGTCTTGATTCGAAATAGGTTGCAGTTTGCAGGGAAATAATTTTCTCAGATTGAGAATTCCTCAGATAAGAAGCCCAAGAAGAAAACGATATTTACGAACAGCGCTTTTAATAAATTTGGCATCCATTATTGAAAATATCAATGAAACACAGATTACTGATCCTTTACAACACTGATGACTTAGTGTACATTGTCTTTGCCAGATGGTAGCATTTCGAAGACATTAAAGGTGGCTACAGTTGATGTTATAAATAACGAACAATGCACTGGAGACAATTTGTACTGGCCGCCAGAATACATCTCGGACGGCATGATGTGTGCACTAGACCTGGAACAAAACTCTCAAGTTGTGTGTCCATACGGGGTAAACATAAACAACTTTTTGTCATGATAGTGATATGTGTGAATCATGCATGCATCGGACGTGTGAGTCATAGACAAATGAACATTATTTGACCTGTAATATTACTTGATGCATCTATCACAAGACACTCTATTTCACACCAAATTTTAAATGACATGTGACCCGTATCATGTTGGTCCATCTCATATGACTTCATGCTTCAAGTATCTATATTTGACATTTGTTGTCGCGTTAAAAAGTAAGCTTGTATGTCAAGCGATGCTAACTTGTTTCGTCTGTCATGTCGTGCTACACATCATTTAATATTCCGTCTCATGCTACATACTATTAAGGCTTGATATTACATGTCACTTGTGAAGTAATATGTTTTGTGACTGATGCATCAAGTGATGTCATAGATGGTGATGTAATGTGTTTTTGACGACTGCATCAAATGATGTCACAGATGGTGGGGTAATGTGTTTTGTGACGGGTGTATCAAGTGATGTCACAGATGCTGAGGTAATGTGTTTTTGTCGGATTCATCAAGTGATGTCACAGATAGTGAGGTAACGTGTTTTTTGACGGATGCATCAAGTCATGTCAAAGATGTTGAGGTAATGTATTTTGTGACGGATGCATCAAGTGATGTCACAGCTGTAAGGCTGATTATAGTGCAATTAAAGCAGGGAGCATGCTTATGACTAAACAAAAATGTAACTACCATCGTCTTGTGTTGGGTGGCCGAGTGGTTTAGATTTCGGACTGCATTCAGGCTTCACACTTGGTGAAAGTCACGTGCGTGTCATACGTCCACTAACAGAAATTGCATATAAATGAAAAATTTTAAAACGGTTTTTATTAGCAGTTTGGCCATTTTGGTTGAATGCAAGGATGTTGACGCTTTTGCTACAAAATTGGCACAACTAGTAAAGTTTGTTTCCTTTTGTAAAGTTTTTTGTTTGTCCGCGACGCAGCTTCGTTGGACGACAACACTATATAAGTCATTTTGCATAGTAATGGGAAAATTCATGGAATTATTTATTTTGATTTTATATTAGCGTGCAGGGTTGACGAAGTTGAAAGAAGACAATTAAGCATTGTTGTCTAATTGTGATTTTGTCGTCCGCGCTAGTTGGCACATATTCATTTGAATTGAAAATGATATTCAATATCATTTTCAATTTTTCAAGTAGACTCTTTTGTTAAAAGAGTGCTCTGTAAAACATTGGAAAACCATTCAGAAAAATGTGCATCGATGTCTCATTGTTCTCGTACACATTGTCGTTCGACTTTCAATACGTTTTCATTTTAGTTGCTGTCGTTTGTCAGTTGTATTGATTCCGTTTAAATTTACCGTAAGCTGGTATAATATATTTGCAACTTCGTGTAAGTTTACAAGACGATAGTAAACAAAGTAAACAAACATTCTTTGCATACTACTCGATATCTGTCATTACATTACATCGTAAAAGTCTGAATGTTTTCAAAAGACTATTACGTGGCGATAGTTGTGGGTTAAATAGAAAAAATGTCAACGTCAATATTTCATTGTCATTTTTCTTTTCTAATAACACACAGACTACTACAGAAATCTGAATTATATAGCGGTGGTTGACTCGATGTCCTTCAGTTTCTCGCCACCCCATCTCTATGTACTTCACTCAACCTGGTATACTTATTTTAAATCATTTTGTAATAGGGATGAATACTATATGTTCGTAGAACGAATAAAAAGAAGGTTTTGGGTTTTTATTCTCCAGCCGTGTTGTTCAAGTGTGGAACTCCTTGCCCAGCTCGGTAAATGATGCACCTTTGGTCACTGCAAGCAATTCTAAAATTTTCAAAGACCGAAGTTTTTACATTTTAATAAATGGCTTGTGTATGACAGGCATATGTAAGCCGCTTGTCTCTTTACGTCTCTGCCCACATTCATATTTTTATTGTTTTATAGTAATTTCTAATGTATATTTTTGATGAATGCGAAATAAAATAAAACAAAATAAAATATTTTAATTAAATTTAATTGAAAAAAATTGTTTTCTAGGGAGACGCTGGAAATCCACTGGTAATGACAGATTTTCGTGGGTTCAAGCGGCAAGTCGGAATCGTTTCATGGGGATTTTATCCATGCAATATGCCATACAAGGCAGCTGTCTATACACGCGTCAGTAAATATTATGATTGGATTACCAGTAAATCATAATGTATGTTGGTTAAGACGCATAACTTAACGAACGAAGTGAAGTAACAAACAATTATAGTGTTTCCATTATACGAATGATGAAAACGAAACACCTTTTGTAAAAAATAAAAAAATGTGCAAATGTCACTTTCTTTTTTTATTAACGTTAATATTATTAGACTACAGAACTGCAGGCCCCAAGACTGCGGGCTATACGAGATATCTGAAGTTTACATACCAAATTTTTGAAGGCATGATTTAGCAGTACTTTAATGCAATAAAAGGTTACATACCACACTATATAGGTGACAATGACATGTGCACACAGGGTGCTACGTAATCTTTTGCTGGGAATAGGAGGGCAGAAAAACTAATAGCAACAGTACAGAACAAGCTATTGCATCCAAGTATTGCTAAAACTATCTATCATAATGGACTGCCTTTCATTCACGAAGGAGATGGGGAAGATTACATTGCGGCTTAAAAGGGGGTGTGTTGCATGTGTTTAGGCTTTAGTTAACCAAACGTTTAAGCTAAAATAAAATGATGGTATCAATTAGTTGAATTAATTTATCGATTCATTATTACTGAAGCAGACTGCATAGCCAGCTTACCAAAATGTCGAAAATAGAAGGGATGACTCAGCCAGCCCATTTGCGCAAAGCCTGGCGGTGAGTATGAAAAGAGCTTGCTAAGAGAAACACACTGCAGAGAACGTCACTGAATACTGACAAGGATCTAAAGTAGACCCCTGTTTATAAGCTTAGGTGTGCACATGCTTGGTGTTTTTTTTCTAATACAAGCTCACTGTTTGAGTCTGCTCTAGAAAAAAGTACATTCACATGCACTCCTGAACGAGATTTTAACTGCATTCCTTACCCGGATCTCAAACCCGCCAAACACATTAGAGCAATCCGTAAAGGTAAAGAGGTGATACAAAGGCGACTGTAATTGCTATTCATAAGACAAGCTTGTGAGACATTTGCAAGATGTGCTGGAAGATCTCGAGTTCTTTAAGTCACTGCTCTGATCATATTCCCAATACTGCAGGCTTCTCGAGACTTCCGAGGGTTACAATACCAAATTTTTCAAGGAGTAATTTAGTAAGTTGTTCTGCATATATTAATGCAGTAAGTTGTTCTGTGCTGTTTTTTTCTTTTTTTGTAGAACAGTTGTAGCACTCGGCTAATGCCTGGAGCAATGTGAACTGTTGGCTCACTATCAGTGTCATTTAGCGAGGCACATTATATAGATTTGTTAATGATGCAAAACGCAAAGTATCAGAGACTGTTAATGAAAACCCGTCCGCGCAGTACATAGATTGTACAATTTTTACTTACATTGTTTTTGAAGATCATGTACTTGCTTAGTGACGGCCGCGGTGAGTCAGTAATCTCAGCTGTACAACATCTATATGTGTAGATTTCATGCATATTTTGGAATACGTTTATGCGTTTCAGTTATTTTGAGAAGAAATAACACAGCATAAATGCAATGTTACCAGCATAATGATAAATATGAAACACTTTGAATGTTGATCAATACTGCCTTATTTAAGCTTAAAAAACTTGACCTCTAATTTTCATCTCTTTTTAACTCAAAATGTACAATAAATACAAAATTTTTGTCACTTTCTGATAGACAGCAGGTACGCTATTCAATGTCTGTATCCAATGATAACTTTTCCAGTATTTTATGCCAGAAATACTTACTATCAAATACTAGAATAGCTATAATTGTATACAGACTTTGAATGATGCAAGTGTTATCAAACAGAAAGTGAAAAATCACAATCGTAAAATAAAATCTAGTATTTATTTGCACATTCTGATATAAAAGAGATAAAAATTAGAGGTCAGGTTTCTTAAACTTTAATAAGGCAGACATGTACCACCACTAATACTTGAACAACAGTCAGAGACTAAATAATAATCCCTTTCGCATTGATTTGATTTAAAATTCATCTATCTCCACCAAGTTAAATATACAATAACAACTAAGTAATTTCAATGTTAAATGTTAATTAGGTAATGTGCGCAAATGAGGTAAGCAATGTAAATTTTCAATATGATTTGATACATAATGTCTATATGCATGCTCTATATAATCTGATATACTACTAAAAAGTATTTACAAGTTACATCTTTTATAAAACATGGGGTTTTTGCAATATACAATACGAAGTCGCACATTTCCGGAGCACTGCGTTCGGCAAAGTTCAGAAATGCCGCAGTTCACGGGCACAGATGATTACTAGAATAAGCCTTTTCATAGTTCCAGCGATTGATGATGATCGTGTAAAGGTCGAAGATTAACTTGACAACGCATTTGTGAACCACAACACTTGATAACACCTCACAGCCTAAGCTATTGCAATAGTAACAGTTTTAACAGCTAGCTAAAACCTTACCTAGTTCATTTTTTCTTGTTCGCAAGCAAGATCCTGCTAGTAAATCACTCTACGCACAAACTAATGCAAAATCTGGTAAAATCCATGTAAAACAACTGAAGTTACAAAACTGATGCAGTAGGCGGCTTTGCTTTACACACGTGCCACGTGTAGTTAAGACGCATTATCGATCTTCCCGTAAAACGACTGTAACCTGGAATATTCAGTTTGATGAAGTGATTCGCTAGATGAATGGTGACGGGTAATAAAATTATTACGGGAAAAAAGGCAACACCAATTTATGGTGGCCGGAAAGAGTCGCAATTTTGGTCAGGAAAGAAAGTCAGGTAATTAAACAAGAATATTCAAGTCGGTCACAATTTATTTAAGTACCATAAACAATTAAAGTAATAAAACAGAAAATATTTTAAATCACTGGCAGTACATGACTTGTACATATTGTGAGCACTGTTCTTAACGACAGCATTACATGTATGTAAGAAAAAAATCGCGTTTTGTTCAATATCACAGGGTTAAGGTTATTTCCTTTTTCTTGTGACTTTTTAACGCAACTTTTTTCTTTGACTTTTATAACTGTGACTTTATTACCTGGATTCACATTGATATGATTATCCACACTGCTTTTCCACCATTTGTATATCGCCAATATACTCCATGGCTTTCATTTATAAAAAATAAAAGTAACGATGGCAAAAGTTATAGCAAGAACTGGACCAGCTACCTAACATTCACCTTTCACAAAACGCTAATTTTAGTATAATGAGTTTGACATAATGGTCGGCATGCAAATAAACGAGAGGCGAATGTGATATGGGCGAATAATCTAGGCCAAGTAGTCGCAGAGAAAGTCACAAAACAAAGGCAAACAATAAACATGCAATTATAGCTGTCTTTGTAGTTCACAAGTTGAAAATGTGAAATTTGAAAATATAAACTTGATTTTTCGGTGAACAGATTTTTCACGACTCCGGGCATCGAAATGGCCGAGCTGCTCAGCAATTAGCAGCAGTCACTGGATCACAATAGGATGACAATGTATGCAAAATAATAATTAAAGCACATGATTATTTCTCGATCTTTCAAGAATCAAGGTATCCGCCGCTTTTTTGCTTCTGTCCGTGTGATTGGGGATTCCTATGAGTCCATTATAAGTAATTAATCAGAAATTATCCTTTCCTATATTAAAACAGCATGTTAAATGCTGCATTTACATAACAAATATAAATGCAGCATTTAACTATTTTGGTTTAAAAATGAATGATGATAAGACAGAATTTATGGTAATATCACCCAAATCCAATGACATTACTTCTAATGCAACACTAAAAGTAGGTGACTGTTCCATAGAACAAGCAAAAACTGTAAAATTTTTAGGCATTACTGTCGACAATAAACTCACTTGGGATGAACAGTTTCATCAAATACACAACAAGATGGCATTAAGCACGACATTCTTACGCCAAACCAGAGGCCATCTAACCAAGAAAACAAAAATTCTCATCTACAAAAGTCTAATATTACCACATTATCTATATGGTTGCACTTTACTTCAAAACGTTAAATATGAAAACTTTAGAAAACTAAATACGATGCAAAACTACGCACTTAGATTAATTCATGGCTACTCTAACAAAACTGCTAAACAACATGCTGCTTCTGCAACAAGCTTAAGAACGTCCACAAAAATACCAATATTAGAAGCCTATCGAGATTACAAAACACTGATATTTCTTTATAAATATATAAATAAACTGAGCATTCCATTTATAAACAATCCCTTAGCATTTATTCCTGATACCACATTGAACACTAGAACATACAATTTAAAGCAAATTACAGTAAACAATAAATTTGGAAATAACTCTATATCAAAACAGGCCATACATTTATGGAACTTACTACCCAGTGAAATAAAACAAATAGAATCTCTCCACCACTTTAAAAAGAAATTAAAAGAATATCAATATAACAGGTTTCAACTTCCACATTGTGCATCTGATACTAATTACACGGACTCCACTTTCATATACCCCCGCCCCTGACTCCATATAATGATTAAAAATGAAATTTTTTTAAAAAAATTATGTAATGTAATACGTGTTATGTTAGTTTCGTGTTTCGTAATGTTAAATGTATAAATAGTGTGCACTATGTAATGTAAAATTTAATGTACTTTCCTATAATTGTCTGTGAAAATATTTTAATATGGTATTTGTAAATATGTTCATTATATTGTATATAGTTTGCACTTTAGTTTTTTTAGTATGCACTGGACGCATTTGTCTTGAACAGTGTTGTTATTTTAACATTACGCTGAGGCTAACTCAATTTTATTATAATGAGGGAACCGTTTTTATGACAAATAAAGAATTAATATATATATATATAAAACGAGCGGCGTGGAAAAACTAACAGGAAAACTATACAGGAACAGTGGAAAGATGGCTAGTCATCAATCTTTCTCTATTACTTTTAATACTTTTACAAAAAATATTCAAGTAGATTTTGCTAACTCAGTTTGAAAGCGTGTCACCGATGACTAGGCTGATTATTAGCAGTTTGTTTCATTAGGATATGCCATCTCAATTGTTCAGACAAAAACCACGTTATTAAGATTTGCTGAGTTTCCCCTAATCTGGCTTTTAAGAAACGCACCAATTTCTTAATTATCTGCAATTTCATGGTAAAAAATATATCTTGCTTCCTTGTCAAATGGGTCGCTCCTGCAGAATAGTCATCAGGTTATATCAAAACTACATTTTGACAGTAAAGCCGATTGTTGTAAGCTTTGGTTGAATCTGAAAACTTCTCCGCATTAAACTCATTAACAACACCTTTGACATTGACAGAATTGCTAATGCCAGCAGAGTGCGTGCACTTGTAACCTAATTGCCTATAGCTTAAATTTTTTTAAAGAAAACTAAGGTCAACGACTTTTACATATTCTTTACCACACTTTAAGATAGCCACTTTCGTCACATGAAGCTTGTTTGACAGTGTGCGTCTTGTTACTAAAACACTCGCTACGCTTTTTGATATTTCTCTTGTAATTGATAGCCATGGCGTTGATCTTTGGAACAGGATGGCAGAGTCTGCTTATCATTGCGGTAAGTGTAAGAATTTATTCGAAAAGGGATATGGCAAAATATACAGATATTCTTCAAACAAACACCACCATGTCGTTGGTACCCTGTCATTTAAACACTTCGCAGTAATTTTCTTTGTGCCAATTACTCTAGTTCCTGGTTTATAAAAAATATTATTTCAAAAATAAAGGGTAAATGTAGCTGCGATTTGTATGTTTAGATTTTTTTTATTTACGTTGGTTAGTATATGTTGCAATAGAAATGCGTCGAAGTGTCAATAAAGTACCAAGTTTACATCTGCAGTAATTGTGTCTTCATGTTTTGAGATTTGTGGAGAATATCAGATCAAAATTTCGTTTATAGTTTAGTTTTGCTCGGTTAAGTGCACGAGTGTAGTATTGCTTCCCATTCAGACACAAAATATATACAATTTACATTAATCATATTTATTAATGTGTTTACTAGAAAAGTAGCCACATATACATGGGAAAACATATTGGAATTTTCCGTTGGTGATGGGAGCAGCTCACATTTCTGGGTCGAACATAAATATTATTATGTGAAAAATACCAAAAATGGTATAAAATATCACTGGGTATTTTGCGCCTTATGGACTTTGGCATATGTGATATTACATGTTTCAAGGTCAAATTAAAAGTCAAGATTTTTGTGTAAGCCCGTCTCTGCCGCTATATAGGGAGACTATATATATACCAAGAATATTAATATAAGAGACTAGCCAAACCCCACAAAAAGAATTTTGTGCACAAATCAACACAAAACCCACACCACACCACTCCACCTCATCACACCACACTGCACCACACCATACCACTCCACCACATCACACCGCACAGCACCACACCATAACACCACACTGCACCACACCACCCACCCACCTACACACCACACCACCCACACCATACCACTCCACCACATCACACCACACCGCACCACACCATACCACCTACACACCACACCACCCACACCATACCACTCCACCACATCACACCACACCGCACCACACCATACCACCTACACACCACACCACCCACACCATACCACTCCACCACATCACACCACACTGCACCACACCATACCACTGCACCACCCACACACCACACCATAATACTCCACCACATCACACCGCACAGCACCACACCATAACACCACACTGCACCACACCATACCACTGCAGCACACTGCACCACCCACACCACACCACACCATACCACTCCACCACATCACACCACACCATACCACTGCACCACACCACACCGCACCACCCACACACCACACCACCCACACCATAATACTCCACCACATCACACCGCACTGCACCACACCATAACACCACACCGCACCACAACACCCACCCACACACCACGCCACCCACTCCATACCACACTACCCACACCACACCCCACACACCCTATCACCCCACCACACCCCATAGCACAACACACAAAGCACACCACCACCACACCACATCAAATCCACCACCTCACGTGGTGATCATGATGTTGATGATGATGATGATGATGATGGTGGCAACGATGACGACACCTATAGCACAAGCACCAACAGCACATCATTACAAAAAAACCATTCCAAACATTTTTCACAAAGTTGAAACTATGTGCTATAATATAATAAATAGCAAAGGCCCCGCAAAAGATTTTGCGTAAAAAACCACGTGTAATCAATAACATGCGAACATCCTACCTAGTCCTCATTTATTACACAAAGCCCCTAACATCATGCCCACTGTTTGTTTAACTAACGCAAAGCCGGTAGCTTTTTGCTGAATTAAAGTTATAAGCAGAGTAGAGTACAATGGATGACGTCACAACAATGCCTTTGCGTCAACAGTTTTCTAAGCGAAAATTGCCGAAAATAGAACTCCTAATTAACTCGTTGATACTCCTCTGGGTGGACCTGCCCTAACATATAGCCCACATCATCGTGTAGCCCTGTCCTTCCTCTTTCTAAAGAGCCGTATATCTCCTTCCGAGAGTCCCACCGGGCGACGCTAGAACGTTTTTCCCGCATGCTGTTTGGTCAAAATTTCGAAAAAATCGCGAGTTGGGTCCGGGAAAACGCCCGTTGCGGGACCCCGTGGCCCTCTCGCGAATTCTAAATATGCCTACTACACCCACCGCTGAACGGGCTATCTATCCATACCCAGCACCACCCTCGGCCCGTTCCCGTTCTCTACATCTCAGCCGTATAACTTTTGCAAAAAACGGCCGAAAAATGGCCATTTTTGGAGGTTTTTCGCCCCCCGTTCCTCGCGGTGGGCCCCATTCGAAAAATAAACCCCCAATGAGACGACACTAGATCGAGACCTTTCGTTTGATGTATAGATCGCCGCAAATGGTGCCCTCGTCCGGGCTGTAGCCTCGAATCTTATATATAAATAAATATACCAAGAATATTAATATAAGAGACTAGCCAAACCCCACAAAAAGAATTTTGTGCACAAATCAACACACAACCCACACCACACCACTCCACCTCATCACACCACACCACCCACACCATACCACTCCACCACATCACACCGCACAGCACCACACCATAACACCACACTGCACCACACCACCCACCCACCTACACACCACACCACCCACACCATACCACTCCACCTCATCACACCACACCATACCACTCCACCACATCACACCACACTGCACCACACCATACCACCACACCACACCACACCACACCACCCACACCATAATACTCCACCACATCACACCGCACAGCACCACACCATAACACCACACTGCACCACACCACCCACCCACCTACACACCACACCACCCACACCATACCACTCCACCACATCACACCACACTGCACCACACCATACCACCGCAGCACACCGCACCACCCACACACCACACCACCCACACCATACGACTCCACCACATCACACCACACTGCACCACACCATACCACTGCACCACACCACACCGCACCACCCACACACCACACCACACCACACCACCCACACCATAATACTCCACCACATCACACCGCACTGCACCACACCACACCATAACACCACACTGAACTACAACACCCACTCCATACCACACTACCCACACCACACCCCACACACCCTATCACCCCACCACACCATCCAGAGCACAACACACAAAGCACACCACCACCACACCACATCAAATCCACCACCTCACGTGGTGATCATGATGTTGATGATGATGATGATGATGATGATGGTGGCAACGATGACGACACCTATAGCACAAGCACCAACAGCACAGCATTACAACAAAACCATTCCAAACATTTTTCACAAAGTTGAAACTATGTGCTATAATATAATAAATAGCAAAGGCCCCGCAAAAGATTTTGCGTAAAAAACCACGTGTAATCAATAATACGCGAACATCCTACCTAGTCCTCATTTATTACACAAAGCCCGTAACACCATGCCTAAATGTATGTTTAAATAACGCAAAGCAGCTTTTTGCTGAATTAAAGCTATAAGATTACAGCAGAGTACAATGGATGACGTCACAACAATGGCTTTGCGTCAGTAGTTTTCTAAGCGAAAATTGCCGAAAATAGAACTCCTAATTAACTCGTCGGTACTCCTCAGTGGACCGCAACAAAAATATAGCCCGTTCAGCGATGGGTGTCATAGGCCTATTTAGAATTCGCGAGAGGGCCACGGGGTCCCGCAACGGGCGTTTTCCCGGACCCAACTCGCGATTTTTTTCGAAATTTTGACCAAACGGCCTGCGGAAAAAACGTTCTAGCGTCGCCCAGTGGGACTCTCGGAAGGAGATATATGGCTCTTTACAAAGAGGAAGAACGGAGCTACACGATGATGTGGGCTATATTTTAGGGCAGGTCCACTGAGAGGAGTACCGACGAGTTAATTAGGAGTTCTATTTTCGGCAATTTTCG
>JAQGDQ010000446.1:118265-194147 GCA_030141605.1 Tubiluchus corallicola | reverse complement strand
CATTAGTAAAATTTTTTATATTTGATGCACAGCCAATTTTAGATATGAGACTTATGTAATTAGACTCAATGAAAATCTACTATATACAAATATAAAGCTAAATTTAGTAGAGATCTTAAAATTGACATAGGATATAATTATTATTATTCTTTATTTAAAATTTAAGATTGAATGCATATACAAATATTTACATAAAATACATACAGGGACCCTCTATTTGCAGGGTATGGTTAAAAAAACTTTGTAAATAAAATAGCTGTTATATACGTAAGACTTTTAAATACCAATAAATCAATATACCAATAAAAGAACAACTAAAATCAAATAGTACCAGTTTACACAAAACGACCTGTATAATATAAAAGTGACAGATATAATATAAAAGTTCAATATTTTATACTAAAGTTTGTAAAAACGAATCACAAACTAACTCAGAGAAAGCAACTAGCAGGTTTTTGTCTCGAGAGGTATAAATTTTACTAATGTTTTGAAATTGTAAGCTATTTGCGAGCGCTAATCTTTTACTTTCGTCGACCAAAGTACAATTAAAAAGCAAATGTTCAAATGATATAATTAGACAGCAGTCATTCTAGACAAATTCTCAAAGGACTTGTTTCTAAATGCTTTACTATATTTCAGGTCGTTAAATTGATAACATGTCTGGTTCTAATCTTGGTGGAGGTGAAGAGCATCGGTGGATGGGCGTCTCATCTTCACGAAAAGATCATCCAGAATCCATTCGACACTTTGAAAGTCACGGTGCCTTCCTGTATATATTTTGTGCAGAACAACCTGCTATATTTGGCAATATCCAATTTAGATGCTGCCACATTTCAGGTATGGCGTTGAGGTTTTTAGTATTTGATAGTGATATTTACCGTGTTCAAATAGCTACTGTCATATAATAATATCTGAATTTCTGAATCAGTCATGGTCAGGCTGCATAAGATTATGGATATCCACAAAATAAGACCAAAAATCCATAAAATAAAATTTGAAAAATCCATAAAAAATATTTTTTTTTGTGATTTTTTGTACAAAGTAAGGAGTTGTAAGCATTGGCAACACTGAAAACAAACGTTAGAAGGAGAGAAAGAGAAAGAAAACAAACCAACAAAAGCGCATTTCCGGATTTGCTATTTTACATTGTTTTTTCTCATTGTCTTTTTGTTGTCAAGATGGCGAAGTTTCAACCAAAGCATGAGCTGGAGTTCAGTCTGAAAACAACCGAGAGAGACCCAGCCACCAGAGACGTACTCTCTGTAGACTAATAAAATTAAAACTAAGTCCTGCTTGTTTTAAAACACGTTTCAAACACTCCTGTTTTTACTTTTTAATTGATTTCCCCCTGGGCATCTCATTCCAGATATAGTCTATTTCTTATTTTATTGATATGCATAAAATAAAATTTCAAAAATCCATAAAATAAGCTATTTTATTTATTTTATACATATCCATAATCTTATGCACCCTGATCATATTGCTTGTTGTCATTTTATAAACACTAAATAATTGCTAAATATATTGAACTTTTATATATTAGCATTAAATTATGAAGAAAATGTTTAGAAATACTAAAAATTTAATTTTATGACCCCACTTTTCTAGCAGGAAACTACTAATGCAATTTAACTAATTAATTATATTAGTAACAATTCTGAGAGGGTGGCTGACCTCGATAACTTATAGTTCTTTCGCCACCCTTTCACCAATAATCTATAATTACTTTCGCACTTTGTGATATTATTGTATGTTGTACAGATTTCTAAATCTGTTAGTTATGTATTTTGCTAATTTAAAAATGGTGATAAACTAATAAACTTACTTACTGACTTACTTACTGACTTACTTACTTGCTTGCTTGCTTGCTTACTTACTACTTACTTACTTACTACTTACTTACTTACTGACCGACCGACCGACCGACCGACCGACTTACTTACTTACTTACTTACTTACTTACTTACTTACTGACTTACTTACTAGCTTGTGGAAACAGTCATTTTTCTTCGGGTTTTTTCTCTTGCCAAGCTCAGACCTTCATCAGTGGATTTGAACATAACTTCAATGTGCTCTTGCAATGTCCATAGTAACCGACATTTGTACGGTTGCTAAGTGTTTTGTAAAAACGAGGGCCAACTTTAATTGAGATTTTCTAAAAGCTAAGTTTCTCAGTTCGTAGTGTGCACTTTTCAGCTTCAACGTGGATTACCTCAGCTTAGAAATAACATAGAGCGATGAGATTGGTATCAAAATTGTCCTCATGAAATGGAGATTCAAGATACGTGAATAACTAGGACAGCTTAACTGCCGACTTATGGACGATTTTGCTGTGCAAGCACTTATATAATAACATTCTTATTATATTACATTATATATATGTATATATATATATACGTGTGAAAATATATGTGTTATATTTACAAGGTACCTGTGAAAGTTGAAATTGTACATTGTAATTAGGTGCTGCCATCTATGTGCTAATCCTGTTACATTCTACCAGCTGACTTACCTTCAGTATAATTGTATGGTCCAGTGAATACATACACACTGGTCCTCTCCCTATCTAAAATTAATGGTTGTTGTGAAGCCTGTGCAACTCTGCATAGATCAAGTTCTATACCTGTAGGCTGTGAAACAGGTTTTACTGACTGTTTTTGCTTTCTAGTTTTTGCTCAATGTTCAGTGCAGCAGTTTTGCTACTCATGTTTTCTGTAGTTCAATAAACACTTTTCTGTTGTGTGCAGTGCAAATATTTATTATAGATATTTGGTTCCTATTCATACTTCTCTGTACCTAAACTCAATCATAACAAAGTGATTGAACAACAACTTCAAAAATGAATTTCACAATACCTTTTTTATTTTCCAGGTATCCTACCAGTTGAAAATTTTAACGACGGCTCTATTTTCTGTGATAATGCTACGACGAGCACTCTCTGCTGCCCAGTGGGCAGCTCTGGTTATTTTATTTATAGGTAATTATGTGTACAATGAATATTCTCAAACCACTTCTCACTATTTCGATTGCTCAATAAATCTGTCAAACCTGAAAGCCCGATGGACCGTGTGTGTGTAAATAAACCGTAGTCCAATAATTTTCGCTTAATTTGTAGGTAATTGTTTGCTCTCCAGATATGCAATATGAATGATATATAAATTTATCAAACCTGAAATTGTGATCGATTTTTCTGTGTAAATAAATAATCCGTAATCCACTTTTCACTTAACCCGCCCCCGCCCCCCTCCACCACCAGAAATATTTCGTCGTCACAGGAACATTGACAGTGGGTATAAATGCATCCGGTTCATGAAGACAGAAGAATCGGCACTGTGCTGCTTCCATGATATATATCAGGGATGTGCAAACTGCGGCCCGCTGGCCACTTGCGGCCCGCCGAGAGATCTTGTGCGGCCCGCGAAGAGGCTTGTCAACATAATGAAAGTGCGGACCACGCGATCCAGCTAAAGTCTGCGCCAATATTGCAAAGATAGTGCGGATAGTTTATTCCTCTAGATCGGATGGCATTAACCCTTACAAGACCGTTGTCACTTAATGTCAGTGTCGGATATGACGAAATATATGGTTTTAATATAAATTTTAATAACTTCTAAAATAGTTTCTTGAGTGTAGTAGTGCAGTAGTAATGGTGTGCGCAAATCGGATGCAAAAAAATCGTTATTAGGTCCTACTGTATTGGCTCCTTGACCAAACTGCATGTGGCCCACAGGAATTGCGAGAAAGCTTAATGTGGCCCGGCTAGTCAGATAATTTGCACACCCCTGATATATATTATGGAGCTATATTCCCTAATTGTCACGTATTTTATGCTATATTATATACAAGTAATGTTTCAAAGAAAAGCGGGACTCAATCTTAAACTATAGCTAAAAATCATCCGATATTTCAATAAAATATTGAAAGGAAACATGCTAGAATGACTTGCATGAAAGAAGTATTATGAGTGGTAATTTCGCATTCGTGTGGCTATTTTGCTGTTACGTGCATTTTGCTATTCGCTAGTTAGATGCAGGGCACGGGCACCTGCATCTTGGAAACACGTTGCATAAAAACAGGTGCTGTACTTCTCGGTTTACAGGTGTTGTGCTAAAACTAGGAAAGTTTTGAGGTAAAAATTCAAATTCTGCTGTGTTCACGCACGAGCCGTCGAATGTGTGTAGTTCGTCACAAATAAACACATCTGAATTGAGAGGTACAGCACCTGTTTTTTGTGCATTGCATTTTCAAAATGCAGGCGCTAGTGCCCCGTCTAACCAGCGAATGGCGAAATGCATCTAACAGCGAAGAACTAGTGGCACGAACACTAAATTGTGTTGTGTGGCAATAATTCTTTCACGTAAGGCATTTTTGAAAAAAATAGCATGTTTCCTTTAAATATTTTAAAAAAGTAGATTGTCTTGACCTACAGTTTAAGGTTGGGTCTTTTTTTATCTTATTTTTTATTAGTTCTTAATTATGATCATTAGTCATATTATTACATTCTCTTGTTAAAACATTAAAAATCCCACACAAGAAATTTCAGCTATAAAATAAGTCTATTTCTTTATATACAGTCTAAACTTTCATCCTTGAACTAGTATGCATAACATTTACCTTCATTGAATTGCTGGCTTCCTTGCTTCATGGAAAAAACTTACCTGGGCAGTTGGCTTTCAGAGATCATTGAGTAAGCATGTGACTTAAACTGAGAGAGCAATGTATAGTGTTATTAATGATTTATATAAAGAAAGCTCACCTGTATTCTACTTGAATTCTACCTGTATTCTAGTGTCTTAGCAATTACCTTCAGAACTTCTTCATAGAGAGAGAGAGAGAGAGGGAGAGGGAGAGGGAGAGGGAGAGGGCGAGAGAGAGGGAGGGAGAGAGAGAGAATGTATAGTGTTATTAATGATTTATAAAAATAAAGCTCACCTGTATTTTACTTGAATTCTACCTGTATTCTAGTGTCTTAGCAATTACCTTCAGAACTTCTTCATAGAGAGAGAGAGAGAGAGAGAGAGAGAGAGAGAGAGAGAGAGAGAGAGAGAGAGAGAGAGGGGGAGAGAGAGAGAGAGAGAATGTATAGTGTTATTAATGATTTATATAAATAAAGCTCACCTGTATTTTACTTGAATTCTACCTGTATTCTAATGTCTTAGCAGTTACTTTCAGAAATTCTTCATAGAAATTTTGCCACAAATTACTATTTTTTGTAATTTTTTGTTGATTGATTTTCTATAGGTGTTTCATTGGTTCAATTACCTGACCAAAGGCATCAGGCATCCGATGTCGACCCCTCCAAGGAAACGGGTACAGTAGACACTGCACCGCATCAAAATCCTTTACTTGGCCTGTTTGCTGTCATCTGCGCATGTATAATGTCAGGTTTCGCGGGCGTCTATTTCGAAAAGATCCTCAAGGGCAGCGATGTGTCCATATGGGTCCGGAACGTCCAGCTGTCCGTCCTTTCTATACCATTCGGTGCTATAGCAATGTACCTAAAAGACGGGGAAGTCGTCCGGGAACACGGCGTGTTTTTCGGCTACAATTTTGTCGTGTGGTTCGTCGTTTTTGCGCAGGCTCTGGGAGGCCTGCTCGTTGCCGTGGTGATCAAATATGCCGACAACATCGTGAAGGGGTTTGCCTCGACGGTCGCCATCGTCATCTCCTGCGTCGCGTCCGTTTATTTATTCGATTTTAGAATCAGCTTCGTGTTTCTTCTGGGCACCACGTTTGTGATAATTTCCATATTTCTGTACGGAATGCCGACAAAGGAACCGAAGGTGAAGAGCACAGAGACTCCGACAAAGCAAAGATCACTAGAGGAAACGTGAAGATCTCTGGCAAACGAATTAGGAAGCGTGGTTTTCGAAGAGGATAGCAGTTGGGTTGTTCCAATTTGATTTCAGCAGTTTTAGTTGCTTGCGTAATTGATTTGATTTGCTACTGCAGCTAATAATAACAACAGTATTTAATAATACAGTAAGTCCTCTCTTAACAACGCTAATGCTTTATAGTTAAAATACCACAACGTTATTAAAGCTTTTAAATAACATAGTTAAAAACCATGTCAAACGTTTCGACAGAGCTACTGTTGTCATCGTCAGTGGTAACTTTTACACACAGTTTACAGTCAACCCTCGTTAAACCGGACTAATTGGGGGGGGGATAGTCCGGTTTAGCCGATTGTCCGATTTATCCGATATGCCTATATATGGTCTATATTATACAGGAATAATCACCTTAATAAGGCCTATATACATTGCACTATATACTGTGCACTATATACTATACTGTATATTACTTTAAAATAGTTAACCTGTGAGGATAAAGAAATTATTGTACAGTTGGTAGGCCGTGTTGTGTTTAGCGCTCCGGCTCGGACGGAAATCGGTCAGTTTCCTTTACCACGGATGACGTCCGTCTTATCCGATATCCGGGCTAACAGGGTCCGGTTTAACGAGGGTCGACTGTATATAGGCAGAGCCTACAGTATAGAACACTGTGCACCACTGATGATGACAGCAATAGCTCTGTCGTAATGTTTGACACGGTTTTTAACTACGTAAATTAAAAGTTTTTATAAAGTTGTGGTGTTTTTAACTATAAATGTTGTTAAACGAAGCCAAGACTTCCATAGAAAGTTATGTAAAAGAATTGAGACATGTTCTAGATGAGTTTTATTCACAATTCTATCAATTAACTTTTTCTGCTTGCTTGAAACCACTGATCTTTCTTACCAGTACCTAGAGCTGGCTGTTTCTTTTTCATAAATGTTACGCCCTTAGCAGTTAAACACTGTATGTTGAAAGCCAAGCTCCGGAGTGACTTTGAGACAATTTCATCTAGATACCCAGTTTGGATGTTACGTAGGAATAGGTTATGGAGAAAATTCTTTCATATAAATTTGCGCTTTTGTAAAGGTGCGTTGGGTATATAAATCGCAAGTAAATGTATTTGGTCAGTCGGGAAGCAATAATATGCAATAAATGTATTGTTTTATGTTTGGGTTTTACGGTGACAAACAAAGTCATCATTTTGCTCAGCATAACAGTTTATTGTTTATGTACCATTTTCACGTCATATGCCCCTTTGTCATTTACTTCATCATATCTGACACTGTGACGCCATTACCCAAAATATTACATTTTATCTGAAACAAGATATATAAATTCTTTAATAAACTAACTCATTTCTCTCAAAAGGTTGATAACGATTACGTGAAATTAATGAGAGACTTACAGTAAATAAAATAAATGACTAAATAAAATTTACATACATCGTTGGCATTAAATCGTGAGTTCACAGAAACACGTCATCACTTGAACACATTGAAACTTAAATGACCGGAAATTCACTAGGATGCAAATATTGAGGCCAGATGTCGCCACTTGTAACTGTATGGCTATATTAAATTTAACAAACAAAAATCCTTGACATTTTACATTACTAGTGCATTTTTAGAATACAATAACGCGGTTTGTACAGTTTTAGTGCTTGAAATATGATAAAAAAATTTCTTGATCAAATAAAAATGACTGAGCGAAGTAAAAAATTGTCATTAAAATGAAACATGGGTTGTTAAGTGAGGAAAAGGTGTCAAATGTTCGCTGTCGTTACAACGAAACATCCCTAAATGGGAAGTTGTTAAGCGAGGACTTACTGTATTTTCATTCACTGAAAATAACGATGCCAGCCGGAACTTGTGTCAGGCAGTAAATGTTGCACATCGCACAGTTGTGTCCTTGAATTAACTGTGATTAAATTTTGTAAATATTAAGAGTTTTTAACATGCAAAAGTGTAATAGAACTTATGAAAAACTTTTACTGGAGTGCCCTTCGGGTGATGCTGCTGGTGATGTTAGAATGTTTTATGTTGCTGGTGACCCGTGTTAATCTCCTGAAAAGTTCTAAAAGCCAAAGATTTGTAATTAATATTTTTAGCTTAATTCATTGCTT
Source organism: Tubiluchus corallicola (assembly GCA_030141605.1). NCBI lineage: Eukaryota > Metazoa > Priapulida > Priapulimorpha > Priapulimorphida > Tubiluchidae > Tubiluchus > Tubiluchus corallicola. Next base: position 186,188 of record JAQGDQ010000446.1, on the reverse strand, counting down.
TGTTGTGTGTTTGTTTCTTATGCTCTGTGTTTGCAGTTTTCTAAGTTTGCTTGGCAAAATTGTGGTGCTCTGTATCTTAATATGTCTAGAGATTTTGATTAGCTAAGTGAGATATTAAAACATTAACTGGTTTAATTTTAATTTACTCTGCTGAAAGGTGAACTTCAAGTTTAGTAGCCTCTGCAGATTTGGTGATATATCAGGTTAGCGTTGTCTGAGCGTTGACATTTGCCCTTCCCCTTTCATCTCCATGTTGTGCTTTTCTAGTAGATATCACTTCAAAGGAAAATGCTTTGATGGTATCGAGCCCAATTCTGTTTTATTATGAACCTTGGCTTCATATATTTCATGCACATGTCGAGTGGAGGTCCTCTCAAGATGGACATCTTCACCAAGTTTGATGATGCAAGCATTGATCACGAAGACCTCTGAATTTTGACCTTTCAGCCCCTCGTTTACGCCAATCAGCTTCTCAGGATGCAATTGCTAACCATTTCTAAATTAATTGATAATCTTGTACTTTCGTCTTTCCTTTTCATGTCTATTTCATGTTGAGGCGACCTGAGGCGCTTCCGGATTTGGTTGTGTTAATATTATGACTTTCAGTCTTTGTGAACTTTGGCTTCACTGGATCTTGGCTTCTATAGTCTGGTCAGATAAAGATGACCAGAAAGTGAATGGCCTCATCACATTTGCTGATGCTAGTGGTAGTTATTCTCGTATTTGTTGTGAAAATTGACCTATGACCTCCTTTGACTTTTTGTTTCTGTTAGGTAGAGCCGACTGATCTCAAGTGGTATCTTTTGTGACATCATTCATTCATTTATTGATTTTTTGAACGTTTCCTCTGATCCATTAACTTTCTTGATAACTAAGTCTGTGATTTATACTAGTTTACATGGTATATGGTCCGAGTCATAGATTTTCATTTAAGTGAATTACTAATTTGCAAAATTGTCTTCTTGTCGGCTAAAGATGAACTCGTATAAATCTGTGATTTATTTATAGGTGACTGTATGGTTTAAACCACAGATTTTCATTACCTAAGTTGTTGTCTCGCTTATTTATTGTGATGTTATTTTGCTTAACAGTATGTTTAAAACTGTCACAAATTGCTTAGTGCTGTGTAATGTTTTTAGCGATATAGCCAGTTATATCACAAAGACCTTTGTACCACTGACTATTAACTTCCCGATAATAATAATATTTTATTAATGCATTAAGGTTTGCGATAAAATAATCATTAGGCATCCTGTGACAATCAGAAATTTGAATTCGCACAATACTGTTCCAGAAATTTGAATTCGCACAATACTGTTCCAACGTGCTAGACACCAACTTTTTACTAGTAATGATTTACCATTTAAATCGTTAATTTTTCATTTTTTTATAAATATTGTTTGGTCAATTTTTTGTGTTATATTATACTTTTCCAAGCTTGTTGTTATGTAGTTAGGTGTTTTGTGTCCTTGGATGCTTACTTGTATTTTGTATTTGACGGCAGGTCTATGAGAGTGCAAGAGGGGGTCACTATAACGTATACTGTATATAATGTATACTGTATAATAACTATAATTTGATTGATAATGGTAATGTAAGCGACTAAGTGTTCAATGTTTCTAATTTATCTATTGCTGATGTACCCTGTTGTAGCCTATACGATGCACATTGAGGTTGCAGTCTGGACCAAGTGTTTTCCCGTCCCAACCTGTTCAAACATGTCTGTTTACAGCTAGACATGCTCACACTTACTTTCTGTTGTGAGATAGGCAGTACTCCCCTGACTGCATTTCTAAACTTCATCACAATTTTAGTAAGTAAATCTTGCTTTGAAATCTTTTGTGTTTCCACGTCTGAACGTTTCACGCAACTATGGCGAAAGTTGGTATTTACATTGTGTTAGAATTTAGGTTATATTTGGCCTTGCAGTATAGGCCCATTTGGTTGAAGATTCCTGTACTTGATCTAGAAATATAGGCCTATTTATTCACTGCCTAAAAGGTTGATTTACCCATTTATCTGTAATGTGGATCAAGTTTTTTTTATGCAGTTGTTATTTTGTTTGTAACCTCGCGGTGATTGGTTGCTTAGTTATCTATTACAATGACCAACATTTTTACTATGTCTGTTACTCTACAGCTGATGTCTGTCTGGTTTTATGAACGTGATGGTTATGTTTGAGATTTTAACTTTAACAGAAAACGATAATATTTATTGATTTTATTCTTTTGTTTTTGTTTTTAAATCAATCGCTTGTAATTTGTGTGAGTGGATCTTTCTGCTGGCAGGAAGATCGTACAACTTATTCAAGCATTAGAAGAGGTGGAAAAACTTATGTAGTTAACATAGGTGTTAACAACATAGAACACATGTGTAGTTAATGTAGTTAACAAACAACATAGAACACATGTAAGTTAATGTAGTTAACAAACAACATAGAACACATGTAAGTTAATGTAGTTAACAAGCAACATAGAACACATGTGAGTTAATGTAGTTAACAAACAACATAGAACACATGTAAGTTAATGTAGTTAACAAACAACATAGAACACATGTAAGTTAATGTAGTTAACAAACAACATAGAACACATGTAAGTTAATGTAGTTAACAAACAACATAGAACACATGTGAGTTAATGTAGTTAACAAACAACATAGAACACATGTAAGTTAATGTAGTTAACAAACAACATAGAACACGTGTAAGTTAATGTAGTTAACAAACAACATAGAACACGTGTAAGTTAATGTAGTTAACAAACAACATAGAACACATGTAAGAAGCAGTATGAAATTCGAGTTTTACTTATTTCTTTTAGTCTCAATGCGTCTTATTGGGTGTCCGTCTTCTAATGTGGAGTTTGGAAACTAATGCAATGTGTTAAGCACCACAAAAAGCACCACTTAGCTGGTAATTTCATTAACCCTTTCATACCCGTTGTATCCCGTGGGATACGAGAATATTTTCTGCCTTTAAAATTAGTAAAATTTTAAAACTGACAGTTATTTGATCTGTTAATAGTTATTTTGATTTAAGCCAATAACAAGAAACTAAAATGGTGATAAAATGGCAAACTAGAAAATCTACATAGCATAAAAAACTGCGCAAGGTACAGTACTTTAGAGACGACTTTGTACAGATCAGCATAGCGTGCATACTAAATGTCTTAAATACTTTAAAAAATTATCAGCAGTTGCAAAATGAAGCACATTTTGTACTTTTGTTGTGTTTTTAAAAAAGTCATGTTTAGCAACCTTTGAATCGCAATGTATACCGTGGGATACAGGCTATATTTAGCACACGGGCACAGGTAGAAAAAAATAATTATTATGTGTAAACAAGATGGACACACTGAACAAAAGTACCAAGCCAAAAAATTTTTTCTTATTAAAAAATAATTTGGACTGAACGGGTTAAAGCTGTACTCTGTGTTGGTATTTTTCACCTTTGTCTCAAAACGACAGTTCTACTTTTATTATACATGTAATCAAGAAAGGAAACCATGAAAACTGAATGTATCATGGTGGAGAGGATAGTGGTCAGTTCGTGTTTAGCATACAAAGTTAAGGCAAACTGAGACTGGCTGGTAAAAAACTGGGTGACTGCTGAGTTCAGTATTCACTCTACGTTGTTTCTTTCACAACACTAAGTTTGGCGGGTTTCCTCATTGAGTGAGTATGTATTTACATCAGAACCTGTAGTCGAGACATCCTTTGCTGGTTCAGGATTTCAGACATCTTAGAAGAGCAGCTGTGATCATGTGCAAGATTCCTGTCCAGCCACAACCATCCACATTAAGTATGGCCAGCCAGTGAGCGCAGATTGCTGAACTGTATAAGGAGACTTTTTGGGAGTTTATTTTTAAACAAAAGTGATTGAAAGCTGGTTAATTGAACATTATCTGACAGAGAATTTAATCCAGAGACCTGTTCTTTTCATCAATGCATGTCCTATTCCTTTGATCACAGTGTAGGTCCTATTCCTTTGATCACAGTGTAGGTCCTATTCCTTTGATCACAGTGTAGGTCCTATTCCTTTGTTCACAGTGTAGGTCCTATTCCTTTGATCACAGTGTAGGTCCTATTCCTTTGATCACAGTGTAGATCCTATTCCTTTGTTCACAGTGTAGGTCCTATTCCTTTGATCGCAATATAGGTCCTATTCCTTTGATCACAGTGTAGATCCTATTCCTTTGATCGCAATATAGGTCCTATTCCTTTGATCACAGTGTAGATCCTATTCTCTTGATCACAGTGTAGGTCCTATTCCTTTGATCACAGTGTAGGTCCTATTCCTTTGATCGCAATATAGGTCCTATTCCTTTGATCGCAATATAGGTCCTATTCCTTTGATCACAGTGTAGGTCCTATTCCTTTGATCACAGTGTAGGTCCTTTTCTCTTGATCACAGTGTAGGTCCTATTCCTTTGATCGCAATATAGGTCCTATTCCTTTGATCACAGTGTAGATCCTATTCCTTTGATCACAGTGTAGGTCCTATTCCTTTGTTCACAGTGTAGATCCTATTCCTTTGATCACAGTGTAGGTCTTATTCCTTTGATCACAGTGTAGATCCTATGCCTTTGTTCACAGTGTAGGTCCTATTCCTTTGATCACAGTGTAGGTCCTATTCCTTTGATCACAGTGTAGATCCTATTCCTTTGATCACAGTGTAGGTCCTATTCCTTTGATCACAGTGTAGGTCCTATTCCTTTGATCACAGTGTAGGTCCTATTCCTTTGTTCACAGTGTAGGTCCTATTCCTTTGATCACAGTGTAGATCCTATTCCTTTGATCACAGTGTAGATCCTATTCCTTTGTTCACAGTGTAGGTCCTATTCCTTTGATCGCAATATAGGTCCTATTCCTTTGATCACAGTGTAGATCCTATTCCTTTGATCGCAATATAGGTCCTATTCCTTTGATCACAGTGTAGATCCTATTCTCTTGATCACAGTGTAGGTCCTATTCCTTTGATCACAGTGTAGGTCCTATTCCTTTGATCGCAATATAGGTCCTATTCCTTTGATCGCAATATAGGTCCTATTCCTTTGATCACAGTGTAGGTCCTATTCCTTTGTTCACAGTGTAGGTCCTATTCCTTTGATCACAGTGTAGATCCTATTCCTTTGATCGCAATATAGGTCCTATTCCTTTGATCACAGTGTAGATCCTATTCCTTTGATCACAGTGTAGATCCTATTCCTTTGATCACAGTGTAGATCCTATTCCTTTGATCACAGTGTAGATCCTATTCCTTTGATCACAGTGTAGGTCCTACTCCTTTGTTCACAGTGTAGGTCCTATGTCTTTGATCACAGTGTAGATCCTATTCCTTTGTTCACAGTGTAGATCCTTTTCCTTTGATCACAGTGTAGATCCTATTCCTTTGTTCACAGTGTAGATCCCATTCCTTTGATCACAGTGTAGGTCCTATGCCTTTGATCACAGTGTAGATCCTATGCCTTTGATCACGGTGTAGGTCCTATTCTCTTGATCACAGTGTAGATCCTATTCCTTTGATCACAGTGTAGGTCCTATTCCTTTGATCACAGTGTAGATCCTATTCCTTTGATCACAGTGTAGACCCTATTCCTTTGATCACAGTGTAGATCCTATTCCTTTGTTCACAGTGTAGATCCTTTTCCTTTGATCACAGTGCAGATCCTATTCCTTTCACCACAGTGTAGATCCTATTCCTTTGATCACAGTGTAGATCCTATTCCTTTGATCACAGTGCAGATGCTATTCCTTTGATCACAGTGTAGATCCTATTCCTTTGTTCACAGTGCAGATCCTATTCCTTTGATCACAGTGTAGGTCCTATTCCTTTGATCACAGTGTAGATCCTATTCCTTTGATCACAGTGCAGATCCTATTCCTTTGATCACAGTGTAGATCCTATTCCTTTGATCACAGTGTAGATCCACACTCCACTAACTAAATAAAAGCATCAATTACTTTGTTTTGTCAATAAGATTAGTACATGTAGGCCTAACACATAATCTTTGGTGAACCAGTCACGTTTTTCTTTGTGCAACTTGGGATAGCGGAACACAGACGTTTTACCAGTTGGTGCAAACATTGAGAATTTTCTTTTTTTACTTACGTATGTCTTTCAAACAAGTAAGTGTAATATAACTTAGTAATATAACTTATATTCAAAGTTTTTTGGCGTCTACTGTAAAATCCGATGTTCCTCCCCTTTGACTGTACGTGTGCATGCAGACAACTCACACTATATTTACAATGGCGTTGAATATAAATTACAAAATTTTATGAGTCGTCAGAGCTTGACACACTTTCTCAGAACTGCACTTACTGACCTGGATATTGGATATTGATATCATAGTTATGATTTCGCTTTTATTTATGTTACGTTTATTCACGTTAATGACATTAGTTCATATACCCTAGAGCTTTTTATGACTCGTTGCTCGCTTCAGGTTGCTAGCTAATCTTGCATTTCGCAGCTCAACGTTTTTTAGACCCTCGTTGATCCTAAGGCCCATTTCACAGGGAGGACAGAAAGGGGGAAAATGACGCACGAAATTGCTGTCAGAGAATCAGAAAAACCTTTTTTCGATATTCGATGCAGCAAGGAAGTTCATTTCATAGAAAAACTGCGCGTTTTTTCCGCGTGTCCAGTTAGCTGCAGCTGCTTTGAGTAAAGAGAACCTGTTAAATTATGTTAAAAGCAGTAGATTATGATAAATAATTATGTCGATAGATGCTGGTATGATGAAGCCAGTTAAGGAGGAGTGGTGTCACGTGATTACGTGATCTAGGAATTGAGGTGTCGGGACACCGCGCACGATATATAAAGTGTGCGAGGCCTCCAGCTGGGAAAATTAGTCTCAGATTGAGTCTGGGTGCCGGAGCGTACAGATCAGGGGCTGTTGGCATTGCTATCTATTATATCTATTATGTTGATGTTTAATGAACGTGTCATTTTATAATCAGACTTTTCATAGCTTTGCCATTCCTCAAGCTTCAATAAGCAGCTATACACAACCAATACAACGCAATATCCACTATACAACCAAATTAATTTTACTCTTTGTGTGTTTTATACTTTACAACCTTGTCTATATCAAGTCATATTTGCCCTATTTCTCATATACAAAGTACATTTAATGAAGCTAGTCAGTGTACTGTTAGACCGGTTTGTTTTTAGTAAAGCTGTGCTAACCACTATGCGGGCGTCATTTTTCCTTTTTCACGAATATTGCCACCGATGTTACAGTTATAAAACTTTTATCGTTAGTCTGTTAAAAGAAAGATTGAATCTTATGATTTTATGCTGAAATGTGTTAATTGTTGTTCGTTAAATAATAAACAAGTAACAGAGTAGTTAAATTTAATAAGACTGTTTACTGCGAGGATTCCTCACGAAACTGGAACATGCAGTGTTTCTGCCATGCGGCAAAATTCCTCACGAGGAGGACGCATAGCTTCTATCAGGCAACAGAATTGCTCACGAAGGATTGCACCATAGAAAACAATGTGTTCCATTTTCGTGAAGAATGCCGCAAGGAATTTCTCCTCGAGGCAATTTGCCGCGTGTTCTCAGTGTGAAATGAGCTTTACAGGGGACATTTCTAGCTGACCGGTGCTGATGAAAATAAATTGTTTAGACTACATTGCCTGCAATGTGTCTACAATACATGTTACTACTTGGAAGCAAAATGTTAAAACTGGTGTAAGTAAATCCTATCATTACCCCATTATAATTATATTGTACAGCCACTGGTTTTTGTTGAAAATGTTATTCAAAACTAAAAGCAAGAATAGCCTCAGGCAAAGTGCACGAAACGTCAATCTAAATTAAGTATAGTAACAAAAACGAAGCAGCTTCAAAGAGATTGTGTTAAATTGGACCGATGAATGCCATTAAACATTGTCTTTGCCCTGATATTTCTGTTCACCATAATACGCAATATTTTTCTGGGCCAGTGTTTTTTTTGCCCATCCTAAAAGCAATATGTACCCGCAAGACGTACAAACAAATTTCAGTCGGGAACGAAAAAGACAAAACAACCGGATAAATTGTAACTGATAAAAAGTAAAAATATTTGAACAAAACCTTCAAATAACGTATAACAAGCATACGACAACAATCTGAATCGTGAATTTAACACAAACTTATTAATTTACATTTTTACACTATTTACAAAGCGGAATTCTGTCATGGTAGGCATTCTTATAAATATGTCATAATTATCTATAACGTGTCAGTACTAGGGGTGAGCATCGAACGTTCGAGTTCGATTCGAACGAGTTTTTATAGTTCGAACTCGATTCGAATCCAAAACTATAGATTCGAATAATTCAGCACTTCAATCACATATGTTCCTGATCACTATAACGATTGAAACATCATGCAATTAGCGTAATTTAGCAGTGATTTCTGTGCACAATTTTAAACAAATTACTAGTCGTTTTATTGCAGAACAAAATCTAGTGATACACATGATCTTTGTAAGACTAATTTTTACTGGTGGTTCGAAAACTTGTTCGAAAATCGTTCAATCTCAATTCGAATTCGAAAGTCACAAATCCGGTTCGATTCTAATTCGCTTTTTGGTAGAGAATGCTCACCCCTAGTCAGTACGTACTTTATACAATGTAGCAATCTGCAAACAGGGTTTTAGCACTCAATAATTATCCCATTATTAAATGAAAATCCTCTAGGATTATATTAAAAACCCGTCGAGGTGTCTTAACCACGTTTCGATGAGTATGACAAACGAAATTTCTCAAAACTTCCCAGCAATCATCCATCCTGCTACTCGTCAGGCTCAACAATGCTTATAGTTCACTCCTGTCACTAGTTTTACATAAAATCATGAAATCACCATACAAAACATTATCAATTAACATTATCGTCATTAACAATTATTGACGACATTAACAGCGGCGTCATTCGTTTTGGTTGCAATTTTGAAAATAAGAGCGAAAGGCAATCTTCAGTAACATTATGACAAAAAGTTAAGTTACAAAATGCCTAAAACATTACAGAAATAAGTATATCAGTACTGCATGAAATTCGGTATAGCACAGTAACTATTAAATAGAGAAATCAATTTTTCCATGTTTTACACGATTTCTTTGCTTAACAGCTATACCTGCTGTACCTGATTTAATCTACCATTGTATCTAGCACTGACTTCGTTATTTCTCCAGAGTTTTTTAAAGCAAAACCCAACCCAAGCTTACACACGTTCGACAGCTAATGCGTGAGCACGGCGGTAAATTTGAAATTTGAATTTTTATCTTGAAACTTGCCTAGTTTCAAGTACAACACACTGAATATCTTACAGTAGCACTGTGTTTCAATATTCTGTTTCACAAACATGTGCAACACGCTCGTGGAATATTTCTGCTGCTAAAAATTATTTAATGCTAAAGTTTTTAGTCTATTATCTAATAATCAGAAACGCTTTTGCAGTATCAGTTGTGTTAAAATGCGTACTTTTTAACGGGCTTGAAAATGGGGTAGTATATGAAATATCATCCTGTCCTTCTTTAAGACTTTTGTTAATATTTTGTGATAATGTTAGTGAAGATTTGCTTTTATATTCAGCCTGATAATGATTGTAAACCGAACCCACCGTCGCTACTGTTAACAAAAACATTTTCATTCCCGGAAGTTGACTCTTTTGCATGTTTGGTCGCTGAAGACTCACCCCGGGTTTCGTTTTCTAGCATTTCGGAAACTACAAACAAGAGTTTTGTGAAACGTTGAAGTAACTATTAAGAAGGTGACCTGATCAGATCATAAACAAAGAATACATTGACCTTTATGATACACGTATAAGCATTAGACAGCCTGTCATAACCATAAAAACTAGCAGTTACGTTCCATTAACAGCTAGACAATGCACACTGTCACTATGACACAATTGACATTTGGGACCTAATTAAAGCTAGAAACAAAAGAAGTTAAATAGAAGAAAGTTTATTTAGAATTTACAATAATTATGCTGCTGTGCTCCTGTAGGGACATATAATACACATTTCAGAAACATGTAACTGCAGTCATGGCATTGGCTTAAGTAAGGCGTTTGTATAACTTATCTATTATAATTACCTATATTCGCCTATTGGGCCCCAACTTGTTTGCAAAGCCTTTATTGGGAGGCCCATTGGTACCCAGGCCGTATCCGTCTCTTTGAAATCCACCTTGCGAAACGAACAGGTTTTTGTTAAAATTTTTATTGGGAGGCCCATTGTTTCCTAATCCGTAGCCGTCATTACCATAACCACTTCCAGATCGAAATCCCAGCTTTTTGGAGAAGTTTTTTGTAGGTGGTCCATTGGTGCCAATACCGTAGCCATCTCCCCGGAAACCGCCTTGGGAAACGAAGAGATTTTTGGAAAAGTTTTGGGTGGGTGGCCCGTTGATGCCTATGCCGTATCCCTGATCACGCCCACGTCCCGAACGAAACCGGAGCGTTTTAGAAAAGTCCTTAGTAGGCGGCCCGTTGTTCCCAATTCCGTAACCGTCACGCGAATATCCGCCCCGTTCTGCATATAAGCCTTTGGAAAAATCTCTAGCTGGTGGCCCGTTGTTTCCTATGCCGTAGCCATCAACAAATCCGTAACCTTCTCCCGTCACAATGCCAATTAACGCCTGGAAAAATTATGAGGAAATTTGCAGCTCTACAAACGAGGGCTATAGCTATATTATTGCCAAAAGGGCAGTCAAGAACAAAACTGCTGGATAGTTATCTTTCTCTGAGTGTTCTTTTTTCCTGCTCTGTTGTACTTTCCACGTTGAATTTCTTATTTTGATTATTATAATTACGAAATAAAAATGAATTTTTTAAAATGATTATTATACAATGTCAATTTTCAATCTAACAATTACCATTCAAATTTTTACAAATATTCATGTTTTGCGAGAGAGAGAGAGAGAGAGAGAGAGAGAGAGAGAGAGAGAGAGAGAGAGAGAGAGAGAGAGAGAGGAGAGACAGAGAGGAGAGAGAGAGAGAGAAAGTTGAGAGAGAGAGAGAAAGAGAGAGAGAAAGAGAGAGAGAGAGAGATAGAGAGAGAGAGAAAGAGAAAGAGAAAGTTCAGAGAGAGAGAAAGAGAGGGAAAGCGAGAGAGAAAGAGAGAGAAGTTTCAAAATACAAGCGTATATACATAAAGTTTCATAGTTACCGTAGCAAAAAGCAGCAGGGTTTTCGTTAGTTCGCCCATGTCAACAACTTGCAGTGAAAGTCGCGTCTCGACAGTGAAATGATTTCAATTTTATTAGATTATTTAACGCTTGACCGACTTGTAATACGACGGTCGAAACTGAAGTAATATGACGGTTCTTTGTAATACAAAAGCGGCCTAGTTTAATTTTGACATTCTGGTTTTACTACCTTATCTTGTCATTTTTACGACTTACTTTTCAGATAAATCGTCGTTATCGTCTTCAAGTGGCATTGTATTAAGAACGCAGACATAATAATAATTACTACTACTACTACTACTACTACTACTACTACTACTACTACTACTACTACTACTACTACTACTACTACTACTACTACTACTACTACTACTACTACTACTACTACTACTATTACTACTACTACTACTACTACTACTACTACTACTACTACTACTACTACTACTACTACTACTACTACTACTACTACTACTACTACTACTACTACTACTACAATTACTTCTACTACTACTTCTACTACTATTACTTCTACTACTACTACTACTACTACTACTACTACTACTACTACTACTACTACTACTACTACTACTACTACTACAGCTACTACTGCTACTACTACTGCTACTACTGCTACTACTAGTACTACTACTACTACTATTACTACTACTAGTTATGCATGAAAATTTGATCTAATGACGCTGCACGTTCAAGACCTATACATAAGGCCTATAAGTTGTCTAGCACTAACTAAATCTGGTAAATAAAAATTCTTTTGTATTTGACATACATAAGAGTAAAACCATTAAAAAATGCGATGTGTGAAAACCTACGACTAATTATGCTAATTTAAAAATTCGATGTAGCGATTACAAGTAAAATTATAATAATAATACGTGTAAGCTTATCAAATTTAATCTGGGTTACCACACGAGGAATGTAATTACTATGGCCTGTACCACGCACGGTGTCGTACGTGTCCGCAAGAATAAAAATTGTCACTGAAAGATCGCTGGAGAGGAAGGAAAGTGAAAAGAAAGTAGAAAGAAAAAAGGAGAAAACGAAGGAGAACACATCAAAGGAAATCGAGGGAGTGAGGAAAAGATGATCATTAATGTTTAAGTTCCTTGAAAAATGACACTCTTTCAATAAAACCCGAAGGCATTTATTCAAGTGAAGATTTCTCGTTTTTGTTAGCACATTAACAGAATGAATAAATTTTAATTAAATTTAATACTCCACATTCTGCAACGTATATAACCATTGTACTAATCCACTATTCTAATATGTAACACGTTTCTTTGAATGTTTCTCATGTAGAAAGCTTATAGACTATGGTAATTAATATGAGTTACAAGTTAAATTGCTTTAATACGTAGGCCACAAAATTAATGTCAACATACGTCTGGGAATTTTAGTTGCATAATATTTTGGCTTATTATCGGCACACCTACATAAATTTATATATAACATCATATATTCCAGCACAAATTTTACTTACCTGTACGTGTTCTTAATTGCATGTGCATATTGTGTACAGTTTGAATTACAGGTTGCGTTTTTTTTTGTTGAATTCAAAATCGGTGCACAGCAGATTTTAGGCTGCACTGTCTGCTTTTGCCTCTAATAATCGTTGTGAATTTTATTCGCATGTTGCGTTATACTTATAAATATCGATTTCATTGGTTAATAACGATTATATATTTGTCTTTCGATTATTATAATTATATATAACATACATAATCACAAAGGGAATGCACACAATGTAAAATAAAGAACCCGTGCAGAATAGAGCATAGTATAATTATCAAGTGCATGCAAAAACAGCTACAAGCATGGATCCCACGATTCAATAAGGGAACAAAACTAATGTAACGAAAAGGAGAGAAACAATTGTGTCACTGTGTCTTGGATGGCGACAACAAAATTTATATGGTCAGGTCCTACTTTAATTGGCGATTCAGTGAGAATGCCAGATAAGAATTCAAATTCCCAATAATAGCGTCACAAATTTTATCGTATAAGATCTTTGGCCGTTGGTTATTCCAGTAATCGTCTTATCATTTAAATTTGATGAAAATGACTTGTATTGACAGTATTGTTGGGTTAGCATACTCCCTCTGCGCACGCGCATCTAAATCTGTGCTTGTACCAAAGACTTGCCTTGGCCGTTGCATAATGGAACCATCATCAGCATAATTATTTATATAGTCTGTGGTGTTATATTAAGCTCTGTTATTACGTACAGAACAAACGTAGTCATATTAGTTTATGTCACCATCAGGGTAACAGTTTGCCAATGCTAAAAGTGATGCGTAATGTTTTGTTTTTCTTGTTAAAAGTCTTGAGATAGCCTGATGCAAAGTTTATTGAAATGAACTGTTATTGAAAGTATTTTTCCTTGCTTTCTGAGGTAGGCCTATACTTAACACCGTTGAAAAATTCGTCGAATTTACGAGCGAAAAAATAAGGCATACTTTGGCAAATTAAATATTTGATTTCCATTTTTCTGGACAATAGATTAATTAAATCTTAAAGGAAGACAGGATGAGTTTGCATGTACTACCTTCTTCTCCTTCCTCCGTATCTCTAAACATCTATTGTAGACACAGAGCCTTTATCCTTATTAGAGCACTCCACGGTTTCCTGTTCAAATAAAGGATAGAAATTGACATTAATCGTTTGCAATATTTAAAATATTGTCTAAACGAGTTGTTGCGCGTCACCGACAACATAATTAAATAATGGATTAAAATCGTATTTAACGGGCGGGTGAGCCCAGCAATTGATGACACCACCAACTAATATAATTTAATTTCCAACACCAAAAATATTCTATGAGTATTTTGCACATGTTACAACTGTGCTCACACATGAGCTGTCGAATGTGTGCAGTTCATCACAAACTAACATATCTGAATTGAGAGGTAAATGCGCTTCTGAAATGCAGCTGCCAGTGCCGAAATTCATGTAACAGTGAAGAACTAGTGGCGTGAACATGAAATTGTGTTTGTGTGGTCATTTTTGAAAAAAATAGCACGTTTCCTTTCAATATTTTAAAGAGTAGGTTGTTTTGACTTACCTTATTAAGATTGTACCCGGTTTTGCTTTAAACGAGTTCGGCGACCCGGCTTACCAAGAGTGGAAGTTGGTCTTATTTGGGGCGATCTGTAAAAAAGAAAAAAATAAGCATTCCCGTATTGCCACCACTAAATAGTGACTGACCGCTTGGTGCAAAGTTCGAAGGTTGTTGTTAAGTTATCTTAAGTATTTATGGAACAATTTTTAGGAACTTCAGTGAAAATATGAATACAATTTCAGAGTTGTTGTAGGGGCGTGGTCATTACAAAACGTTACGCTGTGCATTAATACCCCGTCTGATAGCCGTCCTCTGGATCCCGCGAAGTCCCTTTCAGAAAATGAATTGTGGGTTCTCCACATCTCGCAGAAGGCGAGGAACTGCCCATTGTATTGTTTACTTTTGAACAGGAAACCCGTAAAATAAATAGTCGCTGAGCCTGTTCACGGCCCATGATTTTTGTAGAAAGTGCATAGAGACACTGTAAACCACAGCAGCATGATATTGTGGACACTGTCAGATTCGTCTTGTCTTCTATTTATAAAAGATCATGTTATCATCTGATAGTAACTACCTTCATGAGAGTTGAACAATGATATTTTTAAGATTAGTGTACATCTCTTATGCTTTTTACGAAAAATTTATGTGCATAATAAATTTATTAGTGTTTTTAATGAGATGTAAAAAAATCTTTGGAACCAATATCCTGAGCTGGTAGAGGTGTCTTAGCTAAGATTGCATCTTCCCTCAGAGAGAGACATGGCCAGGAGCAGTGTAACGATGCTGAACAGAAGCGATTTTTCTCTAGCAGCCGCTTATCCAGTTATTAACCAGCCTCAGCATTGTTTAACTTCATTTGTGGAAAGAGCATTAAATGTTAAAAAAAATTTGTGGACACTGTCTCAATCTCATTGTTACCGCAGTTTTGCGTGCTTGCATAAAAGAAGCTTATTACTTCTGTAATTAGTATTTTAATATGTAAAACGTATCATAAATGCAACATTGAGTCTGATCAGTAAGTGGACGAGCGACCATCTTGAAAATTGTGTCTGTATATATGGTTTCATTTGCTGTGAAACCCTTGGTTACTCTCTTTCTTGAGGGGTGGTGTACTGTATGTGCTTGTTTAGTGTCTTATCTTAGAGATTACACAAATTGATCCTAGTCCTACTAAACTCTTCGCATTAAGAATTTTCCCGCTTTTGAGGGTTCCGGCATGCTAATTCAGAACTGCATAGAAATGAAATTAATAATCTGTTGCTGAGTTTAATGCAAGCTCTTTGCAAAGTTTTTTGCTAATTTTAGAATTTGCCGCTCATTAATTGCTTGGATACGCTAAAACTTGCATCATGTTGAATCAGCTTCCGTCTTGGTTCTTTCTGCAGTCTGCAGCTGGGAGTGGAATGATTATTCTTTTTACTGTTTTCCTTATAAAGGTAGGTTTTCTTTAACATCACATGAAAAGTATTGCCAGTTTGGTTTTTAGAAATAGCTGAAAATACTTTCTATAGCTCTCAAAAATGATACATATTTTTATACTTATAACTCTACAAATTAATTAATCCATTACAGATATTATCCTAAATATCAGGAAATACTCTGTCTTTCATCTCTTCTTTACAGTAGAGTAATTATTAAAGTCATACTGCAGTACTATTTTATGAGTAATGATTTAGGTGTTGTTCACAGATTGCACAAGTTTTACTTCTCCTTTATAAAATTACTAAAAAACCAGTATAGCTAAATGTTTGTCTTATCAGTATATTGAGAATTATATTATTTAGTATTATTGTCCAAGTCAGTAGATTTGTTCTTAATCAATAAGCCTAGAAATAATGAAGTTGAACTCAAATCAAAATGTATTTAACTCCTGTTGTTAATTAATTGCATTATTAACCCAAAGTGTTTTTATCATTTCATAACAATTTTGACCTGTATTTCACATAAAATCTAAATGCAATTTTTAGTTTAATCAAGGTTGACCTTATTTTGTTGCCCGCTAATTAAACTAGATGTATATTCTTTTCTCTGGATTACATAGAAAATGTCATACTTTTAAAAATTACTAATGTTTCCTAAATTAAACTGATAACATCAATGCCCACCAGTGTCTAAAAAATCTTTTTATCTATATTCGGTAAAGGATAGCAGACTAGGTGACTTTATAGTCTTTTCGCTATCCTTTCTCTAGTTCTAGATCTATCTATACATTTTAACCATTTTTCAAAACTTATTAAAGATTCTTTTAAAAATCATGTTTTATTGTAATACTATAAAGAGATAAATAAATTGAAAAATTGAAAAAAAATGAATTAAATTGAATTGAAAATAAAGTATTTCAAAATGATTTCACATAGTACTTGTTTAAGTCCTGGTACATTAAGTGTTGCAATTTTGGCATCTTCTATATCGCTGCAATAATCAAAATTCGTAATATTCGTTGCCTCCTGTTTTTTAATAGGCATAATCGGTTACTATATAGTTATCATTGTAATTAGTGTGATTATCACAGTTTAACTTAAACCTTATTTTGAGTTTATAAAATTTGGCATTTATTCAGCTAATATTTCTACTAAAATTAAGGGTTATTTGACTTGATCTAATTCTTCTTTAGCTGTGCAGTATGAGAAATGTAAGGTTATTTAGTAAAATTATAGTTTGTACGATTTCATTAAATTGTTTGTTTACAAATCACTTATCTAAATTTAATATTATTACTATTTTTTACATTTTTATTTATTCCAAGCTGACATTCTTCTGGCTGTTCTTATGCTTGCTTAAGATATGTAGGCACTGTAGTAATTCCCACAAACATATAGTTGCTTGTTAGCTTTTAATGTTAAATTTCAGTTTATTGTTAGACATCTGTGTACACCAGGGGTGTGCAAATTATCTGACTAGGCAGGCCACATTAAACTTTCCCGCAATTCCTGCGGGCCACAGGCAGTTTGATCAAGAAGCCAAGTACAGAAAGGCCTAATAATGATTTTTTTTGCATCCGACCTGCGTACATCATTACTACTACACTCAAGAAACTATTTTAGAAGTTATTAGAATTTATATTACAAACCATATAATTCTACTTTCAGGACAGATAGTGGTAATTTCATTATAATGCATATTAGTAATGTGTATCACACAGTCTGTGTAGTACAGTGACATTAAGCTACAACCGTCTTGTAAGGGTTAATGCCATCCGATCTAGTAGAAAAAACTACCCACACTATCTTTGGGATCGTGGCACGGACTTCAACTGGATACACTCAATTAATCGCCCGGGCCGCACTTTCATTAGGCTGACAAATTCTCTCGGCGGGCCGCAAGTGGTCTGCGGGCTGCAATTTGCACACCCCTTGTGTACACTGTATGTTGTCATTAAATGGCGCATTCAGACATAGAGAGTTCTCTCGCAACTTGTTGCAAGAGAAGTTGCCAAGCCGTTCACACCTGCGAGTTTGCTCTCAGAGAGTAGTTACGAGAAAACTCTACGTCTGAACGCGCTATTTAATGACAACATACAGTGTACACAAATGTCTAGCAATGAACTGAAATTAAACAATATTGTACACATCAAGAGCTAACAAGCAACAATTGAATACTATATGTCCTGTGTGTTAGTGTGCCATCAAAATAAACAAAAAACTTTATAACTGCAATAAAGTAATTAACTTCTGTGGTAATTACTTAAAGTTTTTGCCCAGCATACTATGAGTGCACTGGGAATTCAACATTACATCATACGTAGGCACCCCAACATTATGAACTAGCAAAGGCATTTTATTTTTGAAAATGAATCTGAATTTGCATGAGAAATCACATTCAGGATAAAGACTTAGGGGAGACCCCGGGTAAAGTGGATCACTGGGCAAAGCGGATCAAATGTGTTTGCTCTTTTTTCCGTAAGGCGTCGCAGCCTACGCACTGTGTGATGTTACGTCATCATCTACTGTGTACTCTGCATGAACGACCTCGACCTTTGCAAAGTTTGTCTAAGTGCGGTACACAAAAAAATAAGTTTTTCACCCACTTTCTTTCGATTTTTCATTTTTATAGATCATAATGATAAATTCCACTTAGTGCAGATTTATTCGCTACTGTTTTTACATATGATGGATGGTTCATTGCTGCTTCATATCAATTTACTTTTGCAAAATAGACAAAATCCATTTAAAAGATATTGTTAGTTATGTTGAGCTCAACCGCTCCGGTATGATCCACTATGCCCGTAAAAGATCCACTTTGCCCTAGAAATTTTGGTTTCGTATTTTGGAATTATCTGTTAAACGAGTAATAGTAATTATAAGTTTTTACCACAAGAATATAGCAGAGTTTCCTACGGAAGAATAGGGCATGTAATTGATTGTTACAGATCAAACGTCTTGAACTCTATGAGCGAAAACCCTTAAGTGATCCACTTTACCCGGGTCTCTTCTACTTGGTAATTTGTGCAATTTAATTTGCTTCACAGCAAAATAGAACTTTTCGGCAAATTGTAATTTTTTTGTTTAAAACCTTGATGTGTTTGAAAATAAACCGTATTTGTGAAAGTCATATTTGAAGTTGTAGATCACTCACTTGTAGCACAAGAATAAAAAATCTGTAATACATATTTCCCCTGAACAAAACAGAAAAGTGTTTATTAAACTAAAGACACATGACTAGCATGACTGCTGCACTGAACACTGTGAGTGAGAGAGAGAGTCCTGCACTGAACACTGAGAGTTAGAGTGACTAGAAAGTAAAACCAGTCAGTATATATAGGTATAGGTGACCTATGCAGACTTGCACAGGCTTCACAAAAACCATTACTTTAAAATAAGGAGAGAACCAGTGAATATGCATTCACTGGACCGTACAATTATACTGGGGGTAAGTTTAGCTGGTAAAATGTTACAGGATTAGTTCATAGATGGCAGCACCAAATTAAAAATGTACAATTCCAACTTCAACAGTATTCTAATAAAATCTGCACACAATGCATTTACTATTAGTGTTTGTATTAATTTTTTTATACTAAGATTATATTAATTGTGGTTTATTTTAGTGGAGGCGTAATAAGGAGATCAGAGCGCAACATCGGGAAGCTGCAGCAGAACTCCGAGCGAAGCGTGAGAGAAGCATTCAAGTACTAAGAGAGAAACTTCCCGAGGTGTGTGCTTAAGTTAGTTTTTTGTTTCTCAGTCATAGTATTTCATGGATTTGTAAAAACATTTTGCAGAAATTATGACAGAAAAGAAACGTGTCATTCACCGTCAAGCGGTAAAAGAATAAGAAGAAAATGCGAAGAAAAACACGAAGTTCGTGGCTTCTGTTAAGTAATATCTAATTTTAACCCTTTCATACCCGTTGTATCCCGTGGGATACGAGAATATTTTCTGCTTTTAAAATTAATAAAAGTTTAAAACTGACAGTTATTTGATCTGTTAATAGTTATTTTGACTTAAGCAAATAACAATAGAATAAGAATGGTGATAAAATGGCAAACTAGAAAATCTACATAGCATAAAAATCTGTGCAAGGTTCAGTACTTTAGAGACGACTTTGTACAGATCAGTATAGCGTGCGTACTAAATGTCTTAAATACTTTAAAAAATTATCAGCAGTTGCAAAATGAAGCACATTTTATGCTTCCATTGAATCCCAATGTATCCCGTGAGATACAGGCTATATTTAGCACGCGGGCACAGGTAGAAAAAAATAATTATTATGTGTAAACAAGATGGACATACTGAACAAAATTATCAAGCCAAAAAAGTTTTTCTTATAAAAAAATAATTTGGGACTGAAAGGGTTAACTAAACAGGAAACGAATATTCCATTGTGGGACAAACAGTAAAAGCGTCAGAATAAAAGCGAGAGTTTGTGGCAACTTTGAAGTAATAGCCGGTTTTGAAAAATGGGCAAGATGAGTTTTTAGGTGATTAAGACATATGGCCATTTGCTGATTGCTGAGCATCTGAGATTAAGCAATATTTAGTCTGGTCAGTTAATGGGTGGGTGATGGTTTGGTTCAGCAGTCATTTTAGATTGTGTTTTATGGATATTTACCTCGTCGAGGCATTTGATACCTCTCTGTGGTACAGTGTCACTTTTCATAGACTATCTTTGACGACGAGATAGGTTTCAGTCCTACACAGCCATCTAGTGGTCAGTGGACATTCAAAGTTGTGGTCTGGATCTCATTCAAAGTTTCTGTCTTATTCCAGGTGTGACTGCCAGTAGCTATTGCTGGCAATTTTGATGTCTTATTCTTTGCATGTCA
This sequence comes from Tubiluchus corallicola, assembly GCA_030141605.1. NCBI lineage: Eukaryota > Metazoa > Priapulida > Priapulimorpha > Priapulimorphida > Tubiluchidae > Tubiluchus > Tubiluchus corallicola. Next base: position 165,662 of record JAQGDQ010000446.1, on the reverse strand, counting down.
AATCGCTGCACATTTAAATGTCACACATGCACAGAGAGATATTGCTAGCCTGCGTATCGAACAAAACTTTGAGAATGAGTCGCTTACTGCTGTTTATACCTTTTGTTTTGCATTACTTTTGTTTTGTTTCTTCTGTTAGCTAATGCATTACTTTTGTTTATTGTTTTTTCATCTGCTAACTAACACGTTACTTTTGCTTTTAGCCTTTTCCTTTAAATTCTAGGGAATGACGGAACAACGCAGAGCAATTGTTGAACTGTCCGCTTGCTCGTTAGCAGAAGCGATTAGAAGTGGCAAATACACCGCCCTGGAAGTCTTGTATGCCTATTGGACTAAGGTACGTTATGAAGGCAGCATTTGTGCAGACGTGTAGAACTAGAGGCTTTATCACAGGGTATCACAGGAGAGTACTTGGTTAGTACTTGGATGGGTGACCACCTAGGAATACCAGGCAATGTAGGCTTGCCGGATGCCCACACTGTATCTCGACACTAGGCGGAGGAGCTGCACAAGCAGCCAACGACTAGAGGGCGGAGGAGGTCAAGTGAACCAACGGCCATGTGTAGAGGAGTAAACCTTCCAAATCAGGAGTGGAGCCCTGAACGCGAAAACGTATCGCTCCGCTTTCCTTTGGACTACACCAGGGAAGAAGAGAGGTGGTTCCTGTTGTCTGGGCAACTCAGGATCTCCATACACCTTGCCCAGGCGTGCGCCCTGGAGACGTTCAAGGATCGCACTGCTCAGCCACAATCGATGCTGCAGCTCTATCAATGTGATCAATAACTGACTCTCTTGGCGCACACTCCATTGTCTTCCGAGACAGAAGGATGCCAACAACAACAATCACAGGAGAAGGTCATGAGTGACATGCTTCTCTCAACTGATATTTTGCTTTCAGCTTTGCGAATTCTGAGGATTGTTCGGACTCTCAAAAAAATGTTTATCTGGATTGATAGAGAAAATGCAATTAATAATTTTGAATATAATTAAATATACAGTCGACCCTTGTTAAATCGGACTAATTGGGGGGTGGTGGTGGTCCGGTTTAGCCGATTGTCCGATTTATCCGATATGCCTATATATGGTCTATATTATACAGGAATAATCACCTTAATAAGGCCTATATACTGTGCACTATATACTATACTGTATATTACTTTAAAATAGTTAACCTGTGAGGATAAAGAAATTATTGTACAGTTGGTAGGCCGTGTTGTGTTTAGCGCTCCGGCTCGGACGGAAATCGGTCAGTTTCCTTTACCATGGACGACGTCCGTCTTATCCGATATCCGGGCTAACGGGGTCCGGTTTAACGAGGGTCAACTGTACACAGGTTGGTAGATTGGGTGGGGGGCGGGGGGGGGGGTGTGTGCAGGCTCCCATTCTTTGTTTCTGCACCCCGTTAGCAAAAAGTTATGCTTTGTTTTGTTTAATTTAGCAAACTATGGAATGTATTAATATGTTTCTTCTTTTAAATTACTTTCATTTTATTGGTACCAATTTCAAACATTTGTTTTGCAGGCTCTAGAGGTACACGAAGATACAAACTGTATCACAGATTTTATTCTAGAGGCTGAGGTATGTGTGTATGTGAACGACAGTTTTACAAATACCTTCGAAATGTGGATTGATTTTTAGAAGAAAAACTTACTGTGAGAACTGTGTAATTTCATGTAGTTTTATGTTTTTGAAAGTTTGATGATGTAAATTGAATTTTTCTACTTTATTAAATATTTTTAACACTTCGTGGCATTTCAGATGATATTTACAATTTTTTAATCACCTTACCATTAAACCTGTGGTTTCGTTCTTGCGAAGTTGCTGGCCTTGTATCTTAATGTGAGATGAATCCAAATTTCATGTTTGCATCATGATTTGCTAGCGTAATTGTTTATCAAGGCTAGAATAAAATTGCTTGATCTAGAGTGTGCTTACCTGGTTAACAAAAATGATATGCGTTTTTCTATATAAGTCCAAGTCCAGATGTAACAAGTGTGTGTAAGAGTGAATAGTTCCATTCAGCTTATCTGTCCCTTTTGTTTAGTAATTTAAGAATCAGTTAAAACTTATAGGAAAACATGATGATTTTTCACATACTATCCTATTTTCAAGTCCAATAAAAAGTATAAATTTTAACATGGTTAATACTGCAAAAGCATTTCTGATAATTAAATAATAGATTAAGAATTTAATCACTGACGGGTGTGCCAACTATTGACATCACAAACTAACATAATTTTCAACAGCAAAAATATTCCACGAGCGTGTTGCACGTGTTTGCGAAAGCGAAAATTGAAGTACAGTGCTACTGGAAAATATTCAGTGTGTTGTACTATAACTAGGCAGGTTTTTAGATAAAAATCCAAATTTGAAATTTACCGTTGTGCTCACGCATAAGCTGTAGAACATGTGTAGTTTCTGATAAAAGTTCCAGAAATGACCACATCTGAACTGGGAGGTACAGCACCTGTTTTTGTGCAATGCATTTTAAAAATGCAGGTGCTAGTGCCCGTCTTACTAGAGAATGGCAAAATGCATGTAACAGCGAAGAACTAGCGACGCAAACGTGAAATTGTGTTTGTGTGGTTATAATTCTTTCAAGTAAGTCATTTTTGAAAAAATAGGATGTTTTCTTTCAATATTTTAAAGAGTATATTTTTTTGACCTACAGTTTAAGACTACGTCTGGTTTTGCTTTAATTGGGAAACTAATTTTATTGTTATCCTCTCTTGTCCACTTTGTTTGTAAATGGCTTTGACTTTGTTTACGTTGTTGATTTAGTCATGTATGCACGTTTAGGACTGGGCTAAAGAACTGGATGCAAGAGGCCCACGTAAAGATGAGATTCTGTTTGGAGTGCCCGTGAGCATCAAGGATAATATTTCTGTGACGGTAATGTAATTATATCATGCTCAAGTAGAAAAGGGATCCATTATCAGTTTCTCATATATCTTATCACACTCACTAAGATTTTATAAATTGATAAGTAAGTAAGTAAGTCAGTCAGTCAGTCAGTCAGTAAGTAAGTATGTAAGTAAGTAAGTATCTTTATTTTTCATCTTTTTTACAAGAAAACCACGGAGCATGAAGTGATAATATGATAAAAGTGACAATATAATTCAATGAGTAAATTATCTGAGTTAATGATGTTCAAGTGATTGGTGAAAGGGCGGCGAAAAACTGAAAGTTACCAAAGTCAACCAACCTGTAAGTAATGTTGCTATTAGTGATATGCGCAATTATCTTGACGAAGATTTCAGAATAAGGTGTGTAAAACTATTGAGATTAAGTTTAAATTTGAACATAAATATCACGGACACAAAGGCATAATAAATACATATAATGTTGATATTCTAAGCAATGTGTGGATTTACGCAGACAGAATTGCTTTACCTCTTAACTTTCATTTACATGTTAGTACTGAAAATGGCACGTTTCCAATAAGACATCTAGATAGTCATGTGGCCTCTATCTGCTGTAAAATTACATTATAATGAATAGTACTAATGGCTACACACACACGCACGCACGCACGCACGCACGCACGCACGCACACACACACACACACACACACACACACACACATATATACATGTACATATACATACATATGCATATATTATATACCTAATTGGATACATGCGCTTTATTATGCACATATACATAGACACATACATACATGCATATACATGCACATATATACACTGATCTGATGTTATTTTATCTATGACTCTAAAAAATGAGATATTATTATTATTATTTTATTATTATTTACGGGTAATTGTAGCTCGACTGGAAACCAAAATTACAACAAAATACAATAATTTAAATTACTTAAAGTGATCCCAGTACGAAGGGGACAAGATACCGCAGAATATCATACAGTACAGTAATGTAAGTGTAAACGTTAGTACTAAACTTTACGTACGTATGACAATAGCAATTAACAGAAAGTACAAAATTGTAAAAAAAACATTACGAGTTTTGGTAGAGATGGTTGTGAAGGCAAGTTTTAAAAGTAGTTAAGTTAGTTAGGAGCATTTACAACTTCAACTGGTAGCTACATTTTTTACTCGACATGCAAAACTGTACAAATGCACATTGAGTCAAACTTGAGGCTTTTTAAGCTTTAAATTATTAACCTTGTATCATTAGACAACACAAAAGGACGTCTGTAGTCATAATCAACAAAAGGCCGTGAAGCAACTGGTAAGTAAGAATCAAGTCAGCTCACGTTGACGTTTAATGTAGTGTTGTGTTTTGTTTCTCTCGGAAGGCTCGTAGAGAAAACCAGAAAACACGCCGTCAAATAAAACTAGTTTATTTAGCGGGAATTCTACAACACAAAAGTATGAGGGAACGAGAAACGATTACTGTAAACGTGAAAATCTGGAAAACGTTAAAGTGTATCTGAAAATACAAGTATACAAGAGAATGTGTAAGTATACGTCCGTGCGAGATCTTCGTGCTCTATGCGCTTCCGTGTCGGCGGCCTGCTTTGCCTTATATAGCGCGCTGAAGAATCTTCCAGAACTAATGTTCCAGAACATTCCAGACGATAAGGCGGTCATGCCAACGGAACATTCTGCAACGTTCTACGAATTCTAATAGATTACAGCGATCTCCACAACATGTAGAGAGGCTGGAGAGACAACATAAAAAGTTGTTATTGTTTGTTGCAGGGCTATGCGAGCACATTGGGACAGGCAAAGTATGCCAAACCAAAAGACGAAGACGCCATTGTGGTTAAAGTCATTAAAGCAAAAGGTGGGATTCCGTTCTGTAAGACGAATGTTCCTCAAACATTACTCAGGTAATGATAATTCAGTACTTAGATATGGCATCAGCATGATGAGTTTACACAAAAGTATGATTGATATATTCTGTAAATGGCTGGTATCGCTAAACAGCGCTTCTTTGGCGAGTAGATTTAGGGTGAGGTGAAAAAGTGAGTGATTACAGCTAATGTGTATAATAAACGGGTGGGTGGTCGTTGGGTTCGATACTCGCTTTTCGCCGTTTCATTCGTCTTACTGATTCTGGACGTTTTTCTCACAAATGGAGGCTGTTTTTAGATCCAAATGTGGCGTGCCACCTCTACTAGTTCACTGGCTCATTTAAGTGATGTGGCTTTGATAATTTGTCAGATTACAGTATTGGCCACAACGTTACATTCTGTTTGCAGTGCTCCTAATTGTTCCTGTGGAATTTTTCAACAGGAAAACAATACAGGTTTTCTGATCATTCCTCATTTCAAATTATTGTTTTTTAACTGCTATATACAAACACCTTGAAATGCACTAAAAAGTCATTCTTGAACATAATAGTATATTTTCTTTTCAATGTTTTAGAGAGTAGATTGTTTTGATCTACAGTTTAAATTTGGGTCCGCTTTAATTTTAGCTATGGCTGCAGTAACCCAATATTCGGTGCAACGGAGAACCCGGTCCAAAAGGGGCGAGTTCCCGGAGGATCTTCTGGAGGGGAAACGTGTCTGCTGAAGAGGAAGGGAAGTCCACTTGGTGTCGGAGGAGATATAGCTGGAAGCATACGGCTTCCTTCACATATGAGTGGCGTTTGTGGTCTGAAGTGTAGTGCCTCAAGGTTTAGGTAAATTCATGTTTCTGAGTTGTACGTGTTTCAGTTTTTTTTATCGTATCGACTGTGTTTGACTTCCGGTTTCAATCATGAAAGGTTTACAAGTCGGTTAAGTGTTGAATTATTTTGTCTCTTCACTGTTAAAACTCGACTAGCAATGCAAGTTCTCGGCATGAGTGAACTGATGAATATTCTGTTGTTTCTGCTAAGTATGTATGTACTTAAATGCCGAATAGAGTAATCTCTCTCTTCCTCTTTCCCTCTCTCACTTACTCACTCACTCACTCTCTCTCTTGCTTTCTTTTCCCCCTCTCTCTCTTTCTCTCTCTCCCTCCCTCTCTCTTCTCTCCATCTTGCTCTCTCTTTCCCCCTCTCTCTCCCTCCCTCCCTCTCTCTTCTCTCCCTCCTCTCTCTCTCTCTCTGTCTCTCTCTCTGTCACTCTCTCTCTCTCTCTCTCTCTGTCTCTCTCTCTGTCACTCTCTCTCTCTCTCTCTTTCTTTTGCTCTCTCTCTTTCTGTTTTGACTCTTTCCCTTTCTCTTTCTTTCTAGCTTTTTCATTCTCGTTTCTTTCTCTTCTGATCTGTGTGCAATTCACACGTACATGTATTACATTTTTCAGCCATGAAGGATGCATGAATTCTGTGCCGGGAGTTCAAGTGGGTAAGTGTTTGTAACGTGTTGACACAGTGCTCATGTAATATTAATTCGTTTCAATGCTTATAAGCTTTTTTGATGCTACAAAAGATTAGGTCAGTTATGGAGACTTTAACGCGTTCAACACCAACAATTTTTAGCAATCTGACAGCCAGTCTTATTATAGTCTGCACGGGCTTGTAATTTGAAGCCAAAGGTTGGTAAAGTCCAGCCCAGCTCATCAAAATCAATAATTTTAAGGCCTATACCCAGCTCTCTTGTGACAAAATCCCGTCTGAAATACTTTGTTTGCTCTTACATATAATTTGTGTGCATATTAATGATTAACATGTCTTCGTTAGCTGCTGCTGATTGCTTGCCATTATCAATCAGTCATTGGTTTTGTTTGTACTGTTTGATAGAGTAGCATGTAAGTTGTGCATAAACTGGGTCAGTTAAAAGAGCAGCAGAGTGTTCTTAACCAATGTTAGCATAAAACTTAAGCTCATGTCTGCTTATGCTCATCTTGCTGCTTTATGATTCCATTTGTACACAGCCTGGCAACCAGTTTTAATTACTAGTTTAACTGTTTCATAGAGTAGCATGTAAGTTGTGGATAAACTGGGTCAGAGCGTTCTTAACCCATGTTAGCATAAAACTTAAGCTCATGTCTGCTTATGCTCATCTTGCTGCTCTATAATCCCATCGGTACACAGCCTGTTTTAATTACTAGTTTGACTGTTTGATATAGTCATATGCAATATAGCTACAACATTGTTGTGTTAGCAAAGTGATTATGCATTGCAATGCTTCACCAGCATTTTGCAACCAGAGAGGTGGACGAGAGCTTTGTAAACAGTCATTAATTACTGCGCACATGCCACATTAATAATCACATTTCTGCCCGGCGTAAACACTGCACTGTGTTTGCAATAATCGGACGACGTCACTTCAATCTACTACTGCTTGAAGCAACGAGGAAGCTGTGGGTAGCGAGGGATACCTGTAGGAAGCACGGAAGGAACGCCGTACAGAAATGGAAAGTGTTTTTGCTACGTGATGTTAAGCGGTTGTTTTGTTGACCTGTCATTACATCGTGAACTAACAGGAAAGTGTCAGATAGTAAACGCAGTGATGGAAGGATTGTTTTAGAACGATTGCTTTCTAGACTAACCTTGTGATTTGTTACAATAGTTCAAAGTGCACACCTGTGGACGAATAGCTTTACAGACTGTAGTGGCAGAAACTATTGTGTGGAAACATACGTACGCAAAACAGTTTCCTACTTTAATGGCTTAAACTCAATGCAATGAGCAAAATACTGTGATGGCTAAGGTTGTTTTAATGCATCTGACTTACTTAAAAGAAACCTAGATATGAGAATTCTCTTTCTCTAGGCCCGCGTTCATATGTCTTCACATATTCTCACTTTCTAATTGTTATCCTTCATGTGAGACACTTAGTATTGATCAGTATTAAAAAGTTTCTTGCAGCCACATAATTCCATTTTTCAAAGAAACCTTGCATTTCTTCATGTAGAAGTACATTGTAGTTTGTGGTGTCTTGTGGTGGTATTTTACGTAACGATGCCTCCTCTCAGCACTGCTGCCGCACCAAAACTCAATAGTAGCCAGGCACCTCGGCACTGCGAGCATCGTGATCTTGACATGTCAGTGACAGTACTGTACTCATACGTGCTTGTCGTAGGCGTGCTGGCTGTAGTGTGCAATATGATCATCATCACAGTTATCTGTAAAGTCAAGATTCTGCACCACACTTACTACTATCTGATCTGTAACCTGGCAGTGGCAGACATGTTGATTGGATGGACGAGTGTCGTGTACTGCATCATGGTTTGGCTGGAAGGCGACTGTTACGTGTCGTGGTGCATCATAGTGAAAGGATTGTCTGATTCGATGATTGGTGCATCCATGTACACATTCCTTGCCGTTTCCATAGATAGATACATAGCAGTCATGCGTCCGCTGTATTACGAGAAAATTATGACACTCACAAGTACTCGCGTGATCCTGATTGCGACGTGGATTTTTAGCGTCCTCCCGTTTTTGATCGGTCGATCTATTCAAGCCGCGAATGGCGGTTTCGAAGGCGGCAGCTTTTGCTTTGACCTGTCGGGAACCATTGATCTCATAATGACGTTGTTGTACTTAATTTTGATGCCGTCTGTCGTTTTCATGAACACGAAGGTCATTTTGGAAGTTATCAGGCAACAAAAAGCAACGAAGTCCAACACGCCATCAGTGTCCATACACAACAGCGTTAGAACAAGATTTAGAATTGCAAAAATTGTATTTTATTTGACTGGCTTTTTCTACTTGATGACTCTGTCTCATGTAATTTTGTTGCTATTGTATGTTGTGAGCCCAGAACACAAGAAATTCTTGCGTAAAGTATTGCCTTTTAGTTGGGCTTTGTTAGTTACTAATACCCTAGTTAATGTTGTTATTTACTCTGTTAAGTTAAAAGAGTTTCGGATTGCAGTCAAGGAGCTGTTCTATCGCAAAGTTGCACCAGAAATGTGACGACCTTGTTTTTTTAAGATTTGTGTAATGAGTTTTTTTAATAAGCTAGACAAGGTAAAGGATGCAAAAGAAGAAAAAAAAACAAAAAGATTTGATAAGGTACCCTTGTAGTTTTACAATCTAATTCTGAATGTAACCAATGATTAATAAGCTTGTGAAAGTCATGTTTGAAGTTGTTGATCACTCACTTTGCTATGTTTGAGTTTAGGCACAGAAGTATGAACAAGAATAAAAAATCTATAATACTTGTTTGCACTGCACACAACAGAAAAGTATTTATTAAAACTACAGACACATGAGTAGCATGACTGCTGCACTGAACACTGAGAGTGACTAGAAAGCAAAAACAGTCAGTATATATAAGTATAGGACTTGACCTATGCAGACTTGCACAGGCTTCACAACAACCATTACTTAAAAATAGGGAGAGGACCAATGTGTATGTAGTCACTAGACCATACTGAGGGTAAGTCAGCTGGTAGAATGTAACAGGATTAGCCCATAGATGGCAGCACCTAATTATAATGTACAATTCCAACTTCCACAAAGCTTTTAAGATTTGAAAATTTGAAGAAATACCTGTAGAACAACAAGTATGTTTGGATGAAGTAGAGGATGAATTGCATGTAATTACTGAATGTCCTGTACACTCATATAAGAGATGAATGTTTTTGTATTCTTTCTAATTTCTGTCCTAACTTTCATTATATGTCTTCTAACGAGCAGTTTGTGTTTTAAATGCGTCACAAGATGTAGAAGTTGTTAAAATTAACCCTTTCAGTCCCAAATTATTTTTTAATAAGAAAATTTTTTTTGGTTTAGTACTTTTGTTCAGTATGTCCATCTTGTTTACACATAATAATTATTTTTTACTACCTGTGCCCGCGTGCTAAATATAGCCTGTATCCCACGGGATACATAGGGATTCAGTGGAAGCATAAACTGTGCTTCATTTTGCAACTGCTGATAATTTTTTAAAGTATTTAAGACATTTAGTATGCATGCTATGCTGATCTGTACAAAGTCGTCTCTAAAGTGCTGTACCTTGCGCAGTTTTTTATGCTGTGTAGATTTTCTAGTTTGCCATTTCGTCACCATTATTAGTCCATTGTTATTGGCTTAAATCAAAATAACTATTAACAGATCAAATAACTGTCAGTTTTAAAATTTTATTAATTTTAAAGGCAGAAAATATTCACGTATCCCACGGGATACAACGGGTATGAAAGGGTTAATGCCAAATTGGTCCATAAAATAATTGAATACAGGCCCAACTGAGATAACTCAGTGTAAGCCTGACTGACTGACTTACTGTTATATATGTAATATTAAGTTTATGATATGTAGGTACGTTGCTCTGTTGTATGTGTTTTTTGCATTCGAACCATTATACCACATATATGTGGTTTCTTTGTTTCGATGTGGAATGTTTTTCTAAGTCTAGCTTTTCTTTGTCTCTTGCTTTGCTCAACGGTTCAATGAATATAAGCTTTTGATTTTACTAAATTTCAATCTCTTAAGTCAGGGGTGTGCAAATTGCGGCCCGCAGGCCACTTGCAGCCCGCCAAGAGAATTTGTGCAGCCCGCACAGATTTGTCAACCTAATGAAAGTGCGACCCGGGCGATTAATTGAGTGTCCGTGCCACGATCCCAAAGATAGTGCGGGTAGTTTTTCCTACTAGATCGGGTGCCATTAACCCTTACAAGACAGTTGTAGCTTAATGTCACTGTACTACACAGACTGTGTGATACACATTACTAATATGCATTGTAATGAAATTACCACTATCTGTCCTGAAAGTAGATATATATGGTTTTTAATATAAATTTTAATAACTTCTAAAATAGTTTCTTGAGTGTAGTAGTAATGATGTACGCAGGTCGGATGCAAAAAAAATCGTTATTAGGTCCTACTGTACTTGGCTCCTTGATCAAACTGCCTGTGGCCTGCAGGAATTGCGGGAAAGTTTAATGTGGCCCGGCTAGTCAGATAATTTGCACACCCCTGACATAGGCCCTATTTTTACTGTTCCGTCACTAAAACCTCTGTCTTAAGTAAATTTATTTGTTTTATTGTACTTTATATCATGAATAATGATGATTTTATATCAGTAGTTTAAAGTTTGTGTATGTGTAATGTTTGTCAAGCTCATATAATAAAGCTAGACAGTTGCACACCTGAACTCGGCTCCCAGCACTGTAACAAGCTAACCCAGACAAAAATTCAAATTTATACATTTTTGTTCTCAATAAGCCATTAAAATAACAGAAACAAGACAGACTATATGTTAACCCTTTCATACCCATTGTATCCCGTGGGATACGAGAATATTTTCTGCCTTTAAAATTAATAAAATTTTAAAAATGACAGTTATTTGGTCTGTTAATAGTTATTTTGATTTATGCCAATAACAATAGACCAAAAATGGTGATGAAATGGCAAACTAGAAAATCTACATAGCATAAAAAACTGCACAAGGTACAGTACTTTAGAGATGACTTTGTACAGAGCAGCATAGCGTGCATACTAAATGTCTTAAATACTTTAAAAAACTATCAGCAGTTGCAAAATGAAGCACATTTTTTGCTTTTGTTGTGTCTTCAAAAAAGTCGAACAAAAGTACCAAGCCAAAAAATTTTTTTCTTATTAAAAAATAATTTGGGACTGAAAGGGTTAATATAAATGCGTGGAGTACTTACTGTTGTGGATGGCGCGTCATGTTTGTGTTTATATACTTGTAGTGCTAAAATTTTAATGTTTTTAAGTATTGTTTACAACGTACCTGATAATCTTGTAATGCTTGATGGAGTTGTTTGTTTTTTTGTTATGATACTTGAAATAAATTTTATTCTATGAGAATAGCATTGAAATCATTTTGGATGCTTTATTAGTTTAGCATGTTATCAGAAAATGTCTTTTTCACTTGATAATTTTTAAACGTGTGCGCATGTGCTATTTTTGATTGGACAATGGACAATTTTTGATTGTTTTTCTTGGATAAATGTATCGCGATGATAAACTTCAGTGAAAGTAGCTTGCAGGTATAGCGTAAGAAATATGTGTACTTGTATGTACATCATGTAAGTATACACATTTGTGCTATTAGTTGTTTTTCTTGCATACATTTGTGCTATGATGCTTAATTTCAGTGAAAGTAGCCTACGGTTACATGGCAACAAACGTTGAGGATATTGCCCTCGGCATGAGGGCCTGTTGTTCTGATGAAACGTTCGAAAGAGATGCAAAAGTCGCACCCATTGAGTTCAAATCCGATGTGAGTACTTGTGCTTTTTTTAGTTCGTTTACCAAATTGGGCACAGAAGCACCCGAAAGGTCAAATACAACGTACATTGCAAAGTTTTACTTTATGCAAAAACAGAAAGAAAATGCTCCAAGATTTTGTGATACTTTCAACTTTTTCTTGATGGTTCATATAAGAGAAAAGCTGGTGCGAAGGTGTAATTTCCGAGGAAAGCCTGACACTTCACTTGTTGTGTTTTACTCGTTAGGTGATGCCATCAGAATCTCTGTTCCTCATTCAATCCTTACTCCTTGGTTAGGCAACGCCACGTTTTGATTATCACTTGTCGTATTTCACTGTACAGTATTGTTTACAAATATAGGCGTCACAGAAATGATGCGGTATTCAAGGAAACCGTTGCTAGCTCAGAAATGATGCAGTATCCAAGGAAGCCATTGCTAGCACAGAAATGATGCGGTATCCAAGGAAGCCATTGCTAGCACAGAAGTGTTGCGGTATCCAAGGAAGCCGTTGCTAGCACAGAAATGTTGCGGTATCCAAATAAGCCGTTGCTAGCACAGAAATGTTGCGGTATCCAAGAAAGCCGTTGCTAGCAGAGAAATGTTGCGGTATCCAAGAAAGCCGTTGCTAGCATAGAAATGATGCGGTATCCAAGAAAGCCGTTGCTAGCACAGAAATGATGTGGTATCCAAGGAAGCCGTTGCTAGCATAGAAATGATGCGGTATCCAAGGAAGCCGTTGCTAGCACAGAAATGATGTGGTATCCAAGGAAGCCGATGCTAGCACAGAAATGATGCGGTATCCAAGGAAGCCGTTGCTAGCACAGAAATGATGCGGTATCCAAGGAAGCTGTTGCTTACACAGAAACGATGCGGTATCCAAGGAAGCCGTTGCTAGCACAGAAATGATGCGGTATACAAGGAAGCCGTTGCTAGCACAGAAATGATGCAGTATCCAAGGAAGTCGTTGCTAGCACAGAAATGATGCAGTATCCAAGGAAGTCGTTGCTAGCACAGAAATGATGTGGTATCCAAGGAAGCCGTTGCTAGCACAGAAATGATGCAGTATCCAAGGAAGCCGTTGCTAGCACAGAAATGATGCGGTATCCAAGGAAGCCATTGCTAGCACAGAAATGATGCAGTATGCAAGGAAGCCGTTGCTAGCACAGAAATGATGCGGTATCCAAGGAAGTCGTTGCTAGCACAGAAATGATGCGGTATCCAAGGAAGTCGTTGCTAGCTCAGAAATGATGCAGTATGCAAGGAAGCCGTTGCTAGCACAGAAATGATGCGGTATCCAAGAAACCGTTGCTAGCACAGAAATGATGCGGTATCCAAGGAAGCCGTTGCTAGCACAGAAATGTTGCGGTATCCAAGGAAGCCGTTGCTAGCGCAGAAATGATGCGGTATCCAAGGAAGTCGTTGGTAACTTATTTGTTTAACCTGCGATTTTCCAAAGCTTCGCATGCACAACCTAAGAAAACGTTTTGGAAAAAATTTCATTAGGAAGAAAGCTATAAAATTTTATAAGATTACTGTCAAACTTTAAGTTACCGTTAGCTCTTTAATTTGTTTTTACTTTAAATTTGTCCTTTAAGCATCTCTGTAATATTATATCACTTCGTTTAGAAGTACCATGTTTCTGCAAAAGTTATGCTGCGCAGCCTCTGCATTTATTGTGTTAACGGTTTGAGCAGGATCCTTGTAGGCTAACTTTTCAATATGAGAAACTGACAGAAAGCTTTTTGTCATATTTGAACGCATGTATGTCTTATTTCATAGAGAGAAGCTTTTTTGGTGGCAGCGTGGCAGATGAACTTACCCGGTTGCTCATTTTATTCCTAGTTAGGCACAGTGTTGCTTAGCTTTGGTTTATCTACATTTAATAACGTTTCAGCTATTGTGTGCACGACTTCGTTGGATACTGCATCATTTCTGTGCTAGCAACGGCTTCCTTGGATACCGCATCATTTCTGTGCTAGCAACGGCTTCCTTGGATACCGCATCATTTCTGTGCTAGCAACGGCTTCCTTGGATACCGCATCATTTCTGTGCTAGCAACGGCTTCCTTGGATACCGCATCATTTCTGTGCTAACGGTTCCTTGATACGCATCATTTCTGTGCTAGCATGGCTTCCTTGGATACCGCAACATTTCTGTGCTAGTAGCGGCTTCCTTGGATACCGCATCATTTCTGTGCTAGCAACGGCTTCCTTGGATACCGCATCATTTCTGTGCTAGCAATGGCGGCTTCCTTGGATACCGCATCATTTCTGTGCTAGCAACGGCTTCCTCGGATACCACATCATTTCTGTGCTAGCAACGGCTTCCTTGAATACTGCATCATTTCTGTGCTATCAACGGCTTCCTTGCATACTGCATCATTTCTGTGCTAGCAATGGCTTCCTTGGATACCGCAACATTTCTGTGCTAGTAGCGGCTTCCTTGGATACCGCATCATTTCTGTGCTAGCAACGGCTTCCTTGGATACCGCATCATTTCTGTGCTAGCAATGGATGGCTTCCTTGGATACCGCATCATTTCTGTGCTAGCAACGGCTTCCTCGGATACCACATCATTTCTGTGCTAGCAACGGCTTCCTTGAATACTGCATCATTTCTGTGCTATCAACGGCTTCCTAGGATACCGCAACATTTCTTTGTTGAAGGTTGATATGCAAAAGGAAGTGAGTGCTCCAGACCCTCTGCTTTAACATTCACTAACAACTCTGCTAATCCAGTTGTTTTTCAGGTGTACAACAGTAAGGAGAAATTGACAATTGGTTACTATGACTACAATGACTACATAACGGTCACTCCGGGATTGAAACGTGCTGTACGCTTAACAAAGGAAGCGTTGGAAAGCCAAGGACACCAGGTTAGTACATGCTTTTTAGCATGTTTAATGACTGCACCGCTTATTTTAAGTCAGGGGTGTGCAAGTTGAGGCCCGCGGGCCACTTGCGGCCCGCCGAGAAAATTCGTGCGGCCCGCAAAGAGATTTGTCAACCTAATGAAAGTGCGGCCCGGGCGATTAATTGAGTGTATCCAGCTGAAATCCGTGCCATGATCCCAAAGATAGTGCAGGTAGTTTTTTCTACTAGATCGGATGCCATTAACCCTTACAAGACAATCGTAGCTTAAAGTCACTGTACTACACAAACTGCGTGATAAACATTACTAATATGCATTGTAGTGAAATTACCACTATCTGTCCTGAAAGTAGAAATATGTGGTTTGTAATATAAATTTTAATAACTTCTAAAATAGTTTCTTGAGTGTAGTAGTAATGATGTACGCAGATCGGATGCAAAAAAATCGTTATTAGGCCTTTCTGTACTTGGCTCCTTGACCAAACTGCCTGTGGCCTGCAGGAATTGCTGGAAATTTTAATGTGGCCCGGCTAGTCAGATAATTTGCACCACCCTGTTTTAAGTGCTTTCTGCTGATTTTAGCAGCAAAACGGACATCATCCTACAGTCACGATAGTCGTAAACAGTCATAGTAAGCATAAGTGAGTATTGGTGAGTGCGAGTATAATTAAGCATAAGTGAGTCTATGTGAGTGTTAGTACAAGTGAGTATAAGTAAGCATAAGTGAGTATAGTTGAGTGTGAGTACAAGTGAGTGTAAGTAAGCATAAGTGAGCTTAGGTGAATGTGAGTACAAGTGAGTATAAGTAAGCGTAAGAGAGTATAGGCGAGTGTGAGTACAAGTGAGTATAAGTAAGCATAAGTGAGTATGGGTGAGTGCAAGTACAAGTGAGTATAAGTAAGCATAAGTGAGTCTAGGTGAGTGTGAGTACAAGTGAGTATAAGTAAGCATAAGTGAGTCTAGGTGAGTGCAAGTACAAGTGAGTATAAGTAAGCATAAGTGAGTCTAGGTGAGTGCAAGTACAAGTGAGTATAAGTCTGCACGAGCTAGGTAGCACCAACACGTGCATTTTAGTTTGTAATTGTGCATTTTCTCTCGTCTCGTGATGTCTAAATATTTAAATCACTTGAAAATAAATCATTTCAGTTTTTCAAAAATTCATTCCTAGACTCAGCGACTGTATCGAAACATAGCGACTGTATCGAAACGTAGCTACTGTACCGAAACATAGCGACTGTACCGAAACGTAGCGACTGTACCGAAACGTAGCGACTGTACCGAAACGTAGCGACTGTACCGAAATATCCCATGGATGATTCTGGCTGTGACTGTAGTGACGTCGGTTGAGAATCAGAATATTTCGCTGTTTTCCTGTAGCTTAAACTTTCTAGTGTTTTGAAACGTGATTTTTGTTTCAGTTAGTACCATTCACAGTGCCTCAAGGTTGCCGCGCTTTCTCTTTAGCTGCAAGCTGTATAGCTCTCGATGGAGGAAGAGCATTGAGTGATGGATGGTCGGTAGAAAATTCAAATTTACTGCTTTTTTAAAAAATTGTACTCAAATATAATTGGATTACTATGCCAATTTATAACAGTACTTAGGTCTGTGTTTTTTGTATTTTTATCATATGTTTAAAAATTGCAGTCAGGATTATCGAGTTCTGTCTGTCTGTAGTTAAATTTTGAAAAATGTGTTATCTAATGTAGAAGAGCCATGCGATTAGCTCTTTTGATGATAAATTCATGGAAGAAAGTCATTGATTAGGCAAGAGAATCGCTATTGTTGTTGTTGGCATCCTTCTATCTCGGAAGACAATGGAGTGTGCGTCACGAGAGTCAGTTATTGATCACATTGATGGAGCTGCAGCGTCGACTGTGGCTGAGCAATCTGATCCTTGAACCACTAGAATGGCCTCTCCAGGGCGCACGCCTGGGCAAGGTGTATGGAAATCCTGAATTTCCCAGACAACAGGAACCCCTTTTCTTCCTCCCTGGTGTAGTCCAAAGGAAAGCGGAGCGATACATTTGGCACCACGTGGGCTGCAGGAGCTGCCGGAGTCAGTGAGCATGCTGCACTGGTCCGCCTTCGGGGCTCCACTCCTGATTTGGAAGGTTTACTCCTCTATTGGGTCATTGGGTTACTTGGCCTCCTCCGCCCTCTAGCCGTTGACTGCTTGTGCAGTCCTCCGCCTAGTGTCGAGGTACATTGTGGGCAATCCCGCAAGCCTACAGCACCTGGTATTCCTAGGCGGTCACCCACACAAGTACTAACCAGGCTCTACGTTGCTTAACTTCGGTGATCAGACGAGACCCGGTGTTTTCAACGTGATATGGCCGCACTTAAGAGAATCACTATACTTACTGATTAAGTGTGTGTTTCCATAGGAGAAGTTTGACAGGATTAACAGATCAATGGATGGTTTGGGAAAAACTAGGAAACTACACTTGATCGTATTCCTAGCTTTGAGTAATGTTTTTGATGCAGACAACAAATTTCAGTTCTGAAATTAAATTGTACATAGAGAGTTACTGTCGCGAGTTTTCTGTCTGTAGCAATCTAGCAGTACCTATTGGCAAGTCATTGCAAACTCTCCCGAAGTTGCCGCAAGTTGATTTACTGTCTAGTGTGAATGCTATTATGAGTTACTCTCAACATTTCTCAGCAAATAGAGCAGGCAGTGCCAGTTCATCCATACTGTCAGAGAGTAATTCACTGCAGGCTTTGCTTTCTAATTTGAACACACTTGTGAGTTACTCGCAAGATAACTTGCTAGTTTGAACTCACCATTATGTGCTTCATATTTTGATTTTATTTTTGTATGGGAACAATTTTTATAGAGTTAAAAAACTTACCTATTTCAGCTAGTTTTATTGCTATAATGCATACAATATTCCAAATTTTTTATCTTAACCTAATTTTTTAATAGTCTGTACAGCTTCTCAAAATTTTGTGTCGCCATTTTAGATACAGTCATTGCTTGTTACTAATGCGTAACTCTTTCTTGCAGGTTAAATGAAGAGGTAGATCCTACCTTGAAGGTATTTCATAAGCTGGTTTCTCTTCCCTTTCCTGTTAAGAAAGCTATGAGTCGACTAATTGGCTTAGTGGTAAGTTTACTAGCTTTGCATTTATGTGTTTCAAATAGCTGTTGCTGTGAAGTTAAAGGAAAAGAGTACAGTTTTAGACTATGCTTTATTTTTTGATGATGATGGGATGATGTTGAGATGGATGGTGGGAATAACAAGAAGGGATAAAATCAGGAATAGTAATATTAGAGGAACAGTGAAAGTAGTGGAAGCCTCGAAAAAGATACAAGAGGCAAGATTGCGATGGTATGGACACCTGAAAAGAAGAGTCGGTGAAGATCACGTGGGAAGGGAGGTCCTGGAAATGGAAGTGCTGGGAAATAGAAGAAGAGGACGACCCAAGCTGAGATGGTTTGAATGCATAAACGGAGACCTTAGAGAGAAGAACATAAATGAAGAGATGGTCAAAAACAGGAATGCATGAAGAAGACTTATTCACAACGGCGACCCCGCATAGGGAAAAGCTGGGAAGAAGAAGAAGAAGAAGACTATACTTTATTTTTTCCAAAATTCCTTTATGTTTGTAACTGCACGTATAATAATTCTGATGCTTTTGATAAGTAAATATTGGATCTGAAACTTAATTAATGATTCAGAGCACATCTGGCTAGGACGTCACTGTCTTACGCAATTTTTGCAACTGCAGGAATTTTTTCGTGTGCCTCTCAGACTTTGCAGAAATGAAGAATCCAACATCGGCTGCGGTGTTAGGTTATCGCTGGAATATGAGCTGCAAAATTTTTCCCAGTTTTAGATTAATAGCCTGTATTAAGTGGCTGGTACTAGTGTCAGTCTAAGAGTCATGCATTTGCAGCACTCAAGAGGAAGCAATAAAACAATACACAGACAGGCGTGTATAATAATAATAATAATACCATAATAATAATGAACCTTACAGCCAATGAAAACATAGTTTTATGCCTCATAGATGTTTCTTGTTAGCTAACACAGGGGTGTGCAAATTGCAGCCCGCCGAGAGAATTTGTGCGGCCCAAAGAGATTTGTCAACCTAATGAAAGTGTGGCCCGGGCGATTAATTGAGTGTATCCAGCTGAAGTCCGTGCCACGATCCCAAAGATAGTGCGGGTAGTTTTTTCTACTAGATCGGACGCCATTAACCGTTACAAGACGGTTGTAGCGTAATGTCACTGTACTACACAGACTGTGTGATACACATTACTAATATGCATAGTAATGAAATTACCACTATCTGCCCTGAAAGTAGAAATATATGGTTTGTAATATAAATTTTAATAACTTCTAAAATAGTTTCTTGAGTGTAGTAGTAATTATGTACTTAAAAATTGTTATTAGGCCTTTCTGTACTTGGCTCCCTGATTAAACTGCATGTGGCCCGCAGGAATTGCGGGAAAGTTTAATGTGGCCCGGCTAGTCAGATAATTTGCACACCCCTGAGCTAACAGGTTGGTAGCGCCACCATTTATTTTCTATATCCTGCTTCTTGAATTGCACGTGTGGCACGTTTACATAATAATATTGCTTTCTTATTGTCTATTGGTTTCGCGTGCAGTGTCAGTTTATATCCTGACCGATGGCGGAGTTTCGTCTTACGGTGTGCTCAGTTTAGCTAGTTTTCTTGCACAAATTTCCTTTCTTACAGTAAACTCGCAAGTGTGAACTACTTTGTGGGTTACTCGCAAGTGTGAACTACTTTGTGGGTTACTCGCAAGTGTGAACTACTTTGTGGGTTACTGTCAAGTGTGAACTACTTTGTGGGTTACTGTCAAGTGTGAACTACTTTGTGGGTTACTGTCAAGTGTGAACTACTTTGCGGGTTACTGTCAAGTGTGAACTACTTTGTGGGTTACTCGCAAGTGTGAACTACTTTGCGGGTTACTGTCAAGTGTGAACTACTTTGCGGGTTACTGTCAAGTGTGAACTACTTTGTGGGTTACTGTCAAGTGTGAACTACTTTGTGGGTTACTGTCAAGTGTGAACTACTTTGTGGGTTACTGTCAAGTGTGAACTACTTTGCGGGTTTCTGTCAAGTGTGAACTACTTTGCGGGTTACTGTCAAGTGTGAACTACTTTGTGGGTTACTCGCAAGTGTGAACTACTTTGCGGGTTACTGTCAAGTGTGAACTACTTTGCGGGTTACTGTCAAGTGTGAACTACTTTGCGGGTTACTGTCAAGTGTGAACTACTTTGTGGGTTACTGTCAAGTGTGAACTACTTTGTGGGTTACTGTCAAGTGTGAACTACTTTGTGGGTTACTGTCAAGTGTGAACTACTTTGTGGGTTACTCGCAAGTGTGAACTACTTTGCGGGTTACTGTCAAGTGTGAACTACTTTGCGGGTTACTGTCAAGTGTGAAGTACTTTGCGGGTTACTGTCAAGTGTAAACTACTTTGTGGGTTACTGTCAAGTGTGAACTACTTTGTGGGTTACTGTCAAGTGTGAACTACTTTGTGGGTCACTGTCAAGTGTGAACTACTTTGTGGGTTACTGTCAAGTGTTGAGAGTAACTCACAGCAAGTTTTGATCACTTTGTAAGTTTACTTGGCAAAAAAATGCGCTAGTCTGCAGGTGCTACCAGATTCAGTGATGTAAGATTGCTAATTTAATTTTTTTTCTTATTTCTTCCAGTGGCCAAGAGTTGGAGAGCTGTTAGCGTGCTTCAGGGGCCCCAATGACAACTGTCACTTGCGTCTCATATACAGTGAATGTGAAGTTAGTAAACATTTTGTGTGTTTTTGTTCAGGGTTTTTCTAGTTTGATGTGTAAAACAAAGAGTGTGTACAATTGAGACAAGACAAGTGATTGTAAGTGACTACAATGAAGTGTAAGCAAGTGTGAGTGAGTATAGGTGAGTGCGAGTACAAGTAAGCACAAGTGAGTATAGGTGAGTGTCAGTACAAGTGAGTATAAGCAAGCATGAGTTTGGTGAATGTGAGTACAAGTGAGTATAAGTAAGCGTAAGAGAGTATAGGCGAGTGTGAGTACAAGTGAGTATAAGTAAGCATAAGTGAGTATAGGTGAGTGTTAGTACAGGTGACTATAAGTAAGCATAAGTGAGTATAGGTGAGTGTTAGTACAGGTGACTAAAAGTAAGCATAAGTGAGTATAGATGAGTGTAAGTACAAGTGAGTATAAGTAAGCATAAGTGAGTATAGGTGAGTGTAAGTACAAGTGTGAGTACAAGTGAGTGTAAGTAAGTACAATTGAATATAAGTAAGTACAAGTCAGTAAAAGCTAGCTCAAACAAATATATACATATTTAATGTAATGAGTGTGAGCCACTATATGTCTATATGTGAGTAAGGTTGAATATTAGTGATTTCAGTGAGTTCAGGCAGTTACAAGTTAGTATTCCAGTTACACTGAGTTCAGGCAGTTACTAGTTAGTATACTAGTTACACTGAGTTCAGGCAGTTACTAGTTACACTTTGGTTATGTTTTTAAAGTACATGTAATAATAATTTTTTTTCTGCTGTTTCTTTATTCATGATATTATCGTAATAACACAAAAGAATATTGACAAATTTCTTTATTTTTAAAAATGCACAATGATGCGTGTTGAAATAACCAACTTATCTGTAGATGAAGTTTAAGGTGATTTTTGGATGAATTATGAAGTTTCATCTAAGTTTTTTAATTTAAATATAACCTTGATTAAGATTTCTTAAGGCCAGGAAATTCTAAGTAAGTAAGTAAGTAAGTAAGTAAGTAAGTAAGTAAGTAAGTAAGTAAGTAAGTAAGTAAGTAAGTAAGTAAGTAAGTAAGTAAGTAAGTGAGTAAATTAGTGAGTGAGTGAGTGAGTGAGTGAGAGTGAGTGAGTGATAAGTGAGTGAGTAAGTAAGTAAGTGAGTGAGTGAGTAAGTAAGTAAGTGAGTAAATTAGTAAGTTAGTGAGTGAGTGAGTGAGTGAGTGAGTGAGTGAGTAAGTAAGTGAGTAAATTAGTAAGTGAGTGAGTGAGTGAGTGACTGAGTGAATAAGTAAAGTAATTTATTTTTCTCCATAAACTTACAATAGTTTAACAATAAAATACACAAAAATACAAATGAACATGGGAGAAATGGTGGCGAAGAACCAAAGGCTAGCGATTCAACCACCCTACTCAGAAAAAATAGTAAACAAAACGACGCCAATGGCAACAAAACACAACTATTAAAAAATACATAAACGTCCATAAATGCAAAAAACAAAAATACTACAACAGCAAAAAAACCAAAAACCAAAAACCAGTCGTTCTTAATTACAGTCAACCCTCGTTAAACCGGACTAATTGGGGGGGATCCGGTTTAGCCGATTGTCCGATTTATCCGATATGCCTATATATGGTCTATATTATACAGGAATAATCACCTTAATAAGGCCTATATACATTGCACTATATTCTATACTGTATATTACTTTAAAATAGTTAACCTGTGAGGATAAAGAAATTATTGTACAGTTGGTAGGCCGTGTTGTGTTTAGCGCTCCGGCTCGGACGGAAATCGGTCAGTTTCCTTTACCACGGATGACGTCCGTCTTATCCGATATCCGGGCTAACGGGGTCCGGTTTAACGAGAGTCGACTGTATAGTCAAACATTAAACATAATTATATATGGTTCAAAACACAAAAGAGAAAAGAGAATGTTTTAATGTTCAGAAAAACAACATTTACAAGATAAAATTTAACTTGAATTTGTCTATACATTCTCTCACAGTTATGTCCAATGTACTGCACAATGTTTGATGTTTTATGATGTAATTATTAGACGTTACGCAGATTTGTAATCAGTTATGAAATTGTTAATTAAAATGATTCTGGCTGTGAATTTTTGTTCCATGGTTTATTGTTAGAGCTACAAATCAGAGTTTATCAAAGCCTGGAAAGCCGCAAATTTGGATGCTCTTATCTGCCCGCCGTGTGTGTTTCCAGCACCGCCTCCTGAATATCCGCAGCATTTGTCGTGTGAGTATTAAGCTTATTACATGCTTGTTTTGTGACCGGCTAGCGTTTATCATCCTACATTGTATAACTAAGCTGTTCAAGGCCATGGGGTTGGTAACAGTTTGGACCTTTCAAGATGTTTGTCGACACAATTACATGTCATTGTGGGGATGCTGAATTGATGATGCAATGTACAGTGAATATTCCGTGTGGAAAACTGGTTATTTGTTTTACAGATTTTATTTTCCACTCTTTGTAAAAAGTGAAACTGCAATAGAAAGAAGAAAAAAGAACATCAAACAAAAATAAATCAATAACAGACGTGCAAAAAATAAAAAAGGAACAAGCATTAGCAAATTAAAAAGCTTAACAAGCACACTGAAGCAGAATTTACTAATAAATAAACTTCCTGACATATCCCAAATCAACATGCACGCCTACACAAAAACACACATATGCATATGCAGTTGCAAAAATCAATAATTAGGCATCACTGTAACACTATCAGAAACTATTAAACTGACAAATAAATTACTGCAAAGCTTTGCATAAAAATGAAGAAACATATGAACTTACAAACGTTTGAGGATCCGTAGAAAAAACTTTAAGCTAGTTTTCAAAAATCAACAGAGACATACTGATTTTACAACAGTGGCAAACTGACCACACATCTACTGACCTCTATACCACTAAAACAGGATTTGATCCTATTCTAAGGTTACCTAACCTCTCATACAAGAGCGGCCAAACATGTCAAACAAACTCTACAGGTAATGCAAAAATGAATAATGACGCTCTAGAATCAACACACGTGGCTTCACTGTACCCAAGCTAGCCTGAGAGATAACATTCCGCTTTGTAATTGTATTACCACATGTGTTCTGTCATAGATCCAACCACTTCATTTAAAGGGAAACAGGATCATTTTTAAACTATACGTTTTAATGCCAGTAATACTGCAAAGCATTTCTGATAATTGAATATGGATTAAAAA
This sequence comes from Tubiluchus corallicola, assembly GCA_030141605.1. Lineage (NCBI taxonomy): Eukaryota > Metazoa > Priapulida > Priapulimorpha > Priapulimorphida > Tubiluchidae > Tubiluchus > Tubiluchus corallicola. The sequence continues at coordinate 141,773 of JAQGDQ010000446.1, read as the reverse complement.
CTTAATTAACAGCAGGCGAGCCCAACTATTGATGACATCACAAACTACCATCATTTTCATCCGCAAAAATATTCCACGAGCTTGTTGCACGTGTTTGCAAATGCGAAAATTGAAGCAAAGTGCTACCGTTTAAGATATTCAGTGTGTTATGCTAAAACTGGGCAAGTGTGCACTGCGTCACAAATGAATACCCCAGACCTTAGCGGTACAGCACCTGTTTTTTGTGTAACCTCTTTCCGAAATGCAGGCGCTAGTGCCTGTCTAACTAACAAATGGCGAACTGCATGCAACAGCAAAGAACTAGTAGCAAGAAATGCAAAATTGGATTCTTGCAGAATTATTTCACAAGTCCTTGAAAAAAAATGTGTTCCCAATATTTTAAAGAGTTGTTTAGACCTACAGTTTAAGATTTGGTCTGGTTTTCCTTTAAGCTATTAGGATTATGTAAATAAATTATTATTTAACTGTGAATTTAAAAATTGACTGTCTTGAGCATAGCTTTGAAATTACTTAACAATTCAACTAATTCTGGGTTTTGAAACAAAACTGAAGATTAAGTTTACTTACTTCTGTTGCTATTTTCTTCTTACATTTTGTGCTCTTGCACCATCATCATCATCATCATCCTCATCATCATCATCATCTCATCATCATCTCATCATCATCTCGTCATCTCATCATCATCACATCATCATCATCACCATCATCATCCTCATCCTCATCCTCCTCCACATCATCATCATCACATCATCATCCTCATCCTCATCCTCCTCCACATCATCATCATCACATCATCATCACATCATCATCACATCATTATCATCATCACCATCATCATCATCCTCCACATCATCATCATCACATCATCATCATCATCATGAGAGTTTCTTTAAAAGTTCCCAGCTTTTCCTAGCAGCAGCAACTTAGTAATGTTCATTTCTTTATTTTCTCACTCAGCTGCTGCCGCCTACACGATTTTGTACAACCTGCTCGATTTTCCGGCCGGAGTAGTGCCGGTCACCGTGGAGACGGCAAAAGATCAAGAGAACTTGAAGTCTTATCCGCAGAAAGATCCGATTGATTGGAAAATTAAAATGGTAAGCTCTTGTTGCTTTGCTTGTTTCATTCAAGTTGTGCTAGTGACTGTGATGTTAGTGACTGTGATGTTAGTGACTGTGATTTTAGTGACTGTGATGTTAGTGACTGTGATGTTAGTGACTGTGATGTTAGTGACTGTGATGTTAGTGACTGTGATGTTAGTGACTGTGATTTTAGTGACTGTGATGTTAGCTCTACATTGCGGTGAAGTCAATTATTCAACACCAAGCCTGGTCAGTCAATGGATGGGTGACGACAGAGTAAACTATTTCTTGAGGCTACAGTCGACCCTCGTTAAACCGGACCCCGTTAACCCTGATATCGGATAAGACGGACGTCATCCGTGGTAAAGGAAACTGACCGATTTCCGCCCGAGCCGGAGCGCTAAACACAACGCGGCCTAGCAACTGTACAATAATTTCTTTATCCTCACAGGTTAACTATTTTCAAGTAATATACAGTATAGTATATAGTGCACAGTATATAGTGCAATGTATATAGGGCTTATTAAGGTGATTATTCCTGTTTAATATAGACCATATATAGGCATATCCGATAAATCAGACAATCGGCCAAACCGGGTCACCCCCCCCCCCCAATTAGTCCGGTTTAACGAGGGTTGACTGTATTTATTTACGTAGGAAGGTTGTGTAGACGTTTAAAAATGACTAAAACAACTTTGCCAGTTCAGTGCAAATATACTTACATACGTACTTACTTACTTACGTACTTAGAGTCGAGATAGTTAACTGTGTTTTGGCCCTGTGTCAATTATCTCCATTAAGTAGGTGTATGTTGGATAGTGGCTTGCAGATTTCTGAAGTGTTTAGGTAATTATTGGTGAATGTTCGGTTGTTTTATGAGAACAACTTCATTGATGAGTGGCTTTCAGAGATGGTCGTATATTTCACTAAAAATATTTCATTATCTGTCACATTAAGCATTCATGTCACATTGAAAACTATCTAATGGCATGTGCTGTTTTTACTGTTTTGTTTGTAAAGCTATCGGTTGACATGATTATGTCGATTTCAGTAAAGAAATGCAGTCTATTATGCAAACGTGTTTCTATTAAATCCTGTAGAGCCGCGAATGCGAGTAGAGAGTGTAGTGTACCTATTTGCATTATGACAGAAAAGTAATTTCTCTCTTACCCTAGAAAACTATAGCATGTACCGAATTCCAGATACTGTTTTTTACACCATCCTCACCCTCTTCCTCCTCATCATCATCTCATCATCATCATCATCATCATCATCATCATCATCATCATCCTCATCATCATCATCATCTCATCATCATCACATCATCATCATGTCATCATCATCATCATTATAATTCCTTATTTTCCTTTATTTGCAGGTACAGTTAAGTTACATTAATACTCACTTTTGTATAATCTCAATAACAATTAAAGGAGGAACAATCCAGTGGCGTAGCAAGTGCTTGTGGTGCCTGCTGGTGGAAAAACCTCGGGTGCCGTACCCTTTTAATGTTTTGATCACTTGTTTCGTGGGTGAAGCCATGAATTGTGCACACTTTTTGTATCCCTGAGCACTTCCCTTTCGACATGATGGGACAAACAAATTTTTCCTAACAACCAACTCGAGTTTGATTTGTGGTACTGCTCGTTTCTATGTGTTGGAATTGCTCTAACACAAGTCGTTTAACAGTCTGCTAAGCCAAGTGCAGCCCTCTATATACGCTGTTAAGTAACAACATTAACTTTTTTCTAGGCTGTACGCAGTATTTAATTAAGTTAGCTACGATGATTTCTGGCTAGGCAGTTTTGTTGTAGTTTGAAAACTTTAAAATTTGTTAATTGCTAATGTCGGATTAATAATTAATAATTTACAGTTATTAAACTCTAGAAGAATTTCGTCCCCCTCACCGTTGCACCCGGGGATTATTGCCCCCTGTCGCCTCCCTTTTGCTACGCCTCTGGAATAAAGTTCCGTGATACTTTCACTAGAACAAAAGTTTGAAAGCTGTTTTAGATTACCCAAGAAGCACTGAAATTTTTTCAGTTTCTCTCGCACAGTTCAGAACAGCTTTCAAATCTTTGTTCTAATGAAATTGCCAGGAAACATTAAAATTGTTCCTTTACTAATTGATTCCATTTACCTGTTGACCAGTTTATAGGTTTTACACGTCAAATGTAGACACAGGAAAGTTCAAATGTGACTTAGGTAAGTCAAATGTAGACATAGGAAAGTTCAAATGTGACTTAGGTAAGTCAAATGTAGACACAGTAAACTTCAAATGTGACTTAGGTAAGTCAAATGTAGACACAGGAAAGTTCAAATGTGACTTAGGTAAGTCAAATGTAGACATAGGAAAGTTCAAATGTGACTTAGGTAAGTCAAATGTAGACACAGGAAAGTTCAAATGTGACTTAGGTAAGTCAAATGTAGACATAGGAAAGTTCAAATGTGACTTAGGTAAGTCAAATGTAGATATAGGAAAGTTCAAATGTGACTTAGGTAAGTCAAATGTAGACATAGGAAAGTTCAAATGTGACTTAGGTAAGTCAAATGTAGACACAGGAAAGTTCAAATGTGACTTAGGTAAGTCAAATGTAGACATAGGAAAGTTCAAATGTGACTTAGGTAAGTCAAATGTAGACATAGGAAAGTTCAAATGTGACTTAGGTAAGTCAAATGTAGACACAGGAAAGTTCAAATGTGACTTAGCTAAGTCAAATGTAGACATAGGAAAGTTCAAATGTGACTTAGGTAAGTCAAATGTAGACATAGGAATTAAAGGAGATTAAATTTAACATCTTTAAGCGTTACCACCTATCCACATTTGAGATACCAATGTGACATTTGACTTGACATGTGTCTACATTTGATTTACCAAAAGCGCTTAAGATTTGTTGAAAACCATTGTTAACACATTTGAACTACCTAAGTCTACATTTGAGTTACCAAGACACATTTGAACTACCTAAGTCTACCTTTGAGTTACCAAGACACATTTGAATTGCCTAAATCTACATTTGATGTGTAAAACCTGTAGAACCCGTTTAAGAAACTTAACATTGTCTTTTGGTATGCATACTGTCGCTTGATATTCCGTGTAAATCTTATGCAGAAGTTATCACTGTGTTTGCAGGCTACGAAAGGTGCAGTTGGTTTACCCATTGGAGTGCAGTGCGTAACTCTGCCTTGGAGAGAGGAGTTGTGCCTCCGAGTTATGAAGGAGGTGGAACAGTCTATTGGCAATTAAATGAGATGGTGGTGTGATTGCTGACCATTGTCTTTTATACGTCTTACTGACAATCAACGATTATTTAGAATTTGTTATTTTACATATATGATGTTTTTTAATTGTCCTACTTTTAGACTGTACTATTGATGTTAGTATTGAGGTATTTGTATTTATTAGTGAGTTGATGTATTGACAGCTGTTTATTATAGTATAGTATTTTTTGACTATCTTGGTTCAATTTGTCCTTGGGCAGTGGCACTGTTAGCAATTATTGTGACATAACAAATGGGATTTTGACCGAGTCATTTGAAGAAGTGGGAAAGGTCATCGTGTATTGCATTAGGGACTTAGCAATTATTGTGACATAACGACCAGGATTTTGACCGAGTCTGAAGAAGTGGGAAAGGTCATCGTGTATTGCATTAGGGACTTCTATTTAGCAATTATTGTGACACAATGACCGGGATTTTGACCGAGTCATTTGAAGAAGTGGGAAAGGTCATCGTGTATTGCATTAGGGACTTCTGTTTAGCAATTATTGTGACACAATGACCGGGATTTTGACCGAGTCATTTGAAGAAGTGGGAAAGGTCATCGTGTATTGCAATTAGGGACTTCTGTTTAGCAATTATTGTGACATAACGACCGGGATTTTGACCGAGTCATTTGAAGAAGTGGGAAAGGTCATCGTGTATTGCATTAGGGACTTCTGTTTAGCAATTATTGTGACATAACGACCGGGATTTTGACCGAGTCATTTGAAGAAGTGGGAAAGGTCATCGTGTATTGCAATTAGGGACTTCTGTTTAGCAATTATTGTGACATAACGACCGCGATTTTGACCGAGTCATTTGAAGAAGTGGGAAAGGTCATCGTGTATTGCATTAGGGACTTCTATTTAGCAATTATTGTGACATAACAAATGAGATTTGGACCGAGTCATTTGAAGAAGTGGAAAAGGTCATCGTGTATTGCATTAGGGACTTCTATTTAGCAATTATTGTGACATAACGACCGGGATTTTGACCGAGTCATTTGAAGAAGTGGGAAAGGTCATCGTGTATTGCATTAGGGACTTAGCAATTATTGTGACATAACGACCGGGATTTTGACCGAGTCATTTGAAGAAGTGGGAAAGGTCATCGTGTATTGCATTAGGGACTTCTATTTAGCAATTATTGTGACATAACAAATGAGATTTGGACCGAGTCATTTGAAGAAGTGGAAAAGGTCATCGTGTATTGCATTAGGGACTTCTATTTAGCAATTATTGTGACATAACGACCGGGATTTTGACCGAGTTTGAAGAAGTGGGAAAGGTCATCGTGTATTGCATTAGGGACATCTGTTTTGGCATAATTGATTTTTTTAATTATGCCTGCATTTTTTGAGGACGCTGTCTGTTGTTTTGACAAGCAAAAATGTCACTTTTTCAGACGATACATAGACATTTCACGTAATGATTTAGACCAATAAAATTCGTGTAATCACAACTCAGTTGGTGCACACATGATATGTTCGAATCCAAGTGGTTGTTACTCGTGTCACTACTCGAGTGAAAATTGAACCAAATTTCGGGAACAGGGTTAAGAACAGTGGCGGCTTGTGCATAGGCACTGCGGAACTGCAGCACCCCCTATTTTCATTTGATAATATCGATTATTTTCAACATAATGAGTCTTTTTTCTTTAATTCTTTATTTATACTTTATACTTGTACGTGACTGTAAATTTTTGTACAGAACCAGAGCACGTGACGGCACTGTGCGATTCACAGCTCCAGCAACATGGTGTTTGGCTGTTGTGCGCATGCGACCATCCGCACATGTTTTAGTTAAGATACGTCAGATAGAGAGAAAACATGTAGCGATGACCAAGAAGAAAATTATTAATGCAAAGTAAAACAAGAAGAATAAATTTTATTTCACCATCATCATCTCATCATCATCCTCACCCTCATCATCATCATCTCATCATCGTCTCATCATCATCATCTCATCATCACATCATCATCATATCATCACCATTTCATCATCATCAACTCATCGTCGCATCATCATCACATCATCATCACATCATCACCATCTCATCATCATCAACTCATCATCGTCGCATCATCATCACATTATCATCACATCATCATCCTCCTCATCCTCCTCAACATCATCATCATCTCATCATCATCATTAGATTAATGTAACTTAAACTGTAACAATTTTGGCTGTTAGTAAGTAAAAAAAATTGTTTAGTATTTTAACAAATGTATGTATAAATTTTCTATTTATATGCTTGTTTTGTTTTATACAATATTAAAACAATGAATACAAATTTTCTGTAGCAGCGCTCTTGCAAGATTTACCTACGAGCCGCCACTGGTTAAGCAAATTGGTAGTTTGACAAAGTAGTTAATTTAGAACTTAAATATTTGATTCTAGAATTTGTAGAAATAGTTTGTTTACTTACTTCGTAGAAATTGTTTTTTTGTTTTGTCCTTGAATAGTTTGTTTACTTACTTCGTAGAAATTGTTTTTTTGTTTTTGTCCTTGAATAGTTTGTTTACTTATTTTTGTTAGCCAGTATCAACCAGTATGGGGTTGGACATTAAGCCTTTTTAGTTAAACAGTTTTCAGATTTTGTTTGTCTGTTTGTGATGTATGTTGGTTTGCTATAAGAAATGCCGCGGATGCAATGATCAGCGCAGTGTTGCTAGCATGAGCATTTCAAATTATTATGCGGCAAACTGTGAATTAATAAATGTATTTTGTTAAGTACATTACTGCAAAATTTAACTTTGTTGTTGTTTATGCCATTTTTGTATTAAGCCACTTTGAGTAATGCTCTTCGTTGAACCAAAAGTAATACCCGTAACTAGTCGTATGAAGTGTCTAGTCTTTTATTTGTTGCATTTCAATCAAAATTATGTATTTTATTAGTTGATTTTAGTTTCACTGTGGTCATTTCCTCAGGGATTTTAATGCCAGGATTGTCTGTTTGCTGTTTTTGTAATCAGATTCAACTTTCCGAAGAATAATATAAGTTTGTTGAATGAGATACTAAATTGTGTTATTAGGTGCGTTTTTTATGGTTCATATATTTTCCATCGATCTAGTCGCACATTTAAGGAGAGACTAGCGAATTTTGAAATGTACCAAAAAGTTTGCAAAAAATAATTTGTATCAGCTGTTACTATCGTTGTGCATTTCGTTGGTTCTGTTTAGAAGAAACAGGCACAGTGGTAGAAACCGTAATCTCAACATCCATCAGAATTATTCTGGAATGCGAAGCATTGGTTTACTTGCTGCACATGCACATATGCTTTGCTTTGTACGTATTTATAAAAAAACCACACGTATTTTAGTAACATACTGTTTTGGATGATGTCCTTCCATCAGTTCTTTTTTCTGCAATAGTGCTGTATAGTCATCACAATAATTTTTAAAAAACGACCCCACACACACCATGCAAGAAGCAGCAGCAACAACGCAAATATTTTACACGTATGAAATGACAAACGTGTCCATTGATGATCAATAATGCACAAACATTCTACGTTGTCTTTGCTTACTGCTCCTGGAATGATGTTAACAAGTCGTCATGGAACCAGATTTTTGCGAAAATTTAGTATGCCTTGATGCTCAATGAGTGAATGGCAGAGTTATGTACCTCAAGAATGAAAATCAAACCAGGCAAACTGAATTAAAACCTTTAAATTAGGACCCTTAAATGGCTATATAGAGTTATTCGTCAGCGAGTAACTTAAAAATAATTATTATTACACTTACATAAAAAGTTATGTAATATTTTCTCTTGAATTTCCTAACAGAATGCTTTTCTTGAAACGATGGGATAAATATGGGATAATTTCGATGTTGTACCTTAATTTGGCCTTTTTGTATTAACTGACATATTTTGTAATGGTACTTTGGAATAGCTGAACTGTAATGGATACCAAGTAAATGTGTTTCTTATGGTCACTGTATATTGCTGAATAAGAGAGTCATTTCATAGGTTGTGCAATAACTTTTCTTAAGTACTTAACGTTGTTACCAAGGATTTGTGATGCCATTTTTGGAACTATTATTTAGTAAATCAACCATTATTATAAAAAAATTTGATTGTTTGCAAGAATAATTTTGGTGTATGTAAAGTGCTGCACGTGCTCAGAGTGAGAAGAGAGAATGAGAGAGAGAGAGAGAGAGAGAGAGAGAGGGAGAGAGAGAGAGAGAAAGAGAGAGAGAGAGAGAGAGAGAGAGGGAGAGAGAGAGAGAGCAGAGATAGAGAGAGAATGAGAGAAAGAGAGAGAGAGAGAGAGAGAGAGAGAGAGAGAGAGAGAGAGAGAGAGAGAGAGAGAGAGAGAGAGAGCAGAGATAGAGAGATAGAGAGAGAATGAGAGAAAGAGAGAGAGAGAGAGAGAGAGAGAGAGAGAGAGAGAGAGAGAGAGAGGGAGAGAGAAAGAAAGAGAGAGAGAGGGGGGTCAGGTTTACATGGGCAGAGTGGACTGGGAGCATTGCCACAGGTTATGTTTGCAAGAACAGCGTGGAAGAGGGACATTATCTATAGGCCAGGTTCACAAAGACAGACCTGTACCTGAACAATAATGCAGAGACATGAACTTCCTATTATTGATTTATAAACAGTGACGTCAGAACCATGTTGGTCACCATTTTGGTAAAGCTGCAGCATTCTTTGATGATTTACTAGAATTTGCAAAAACGTTCCTTCTTGGTGGACAAATATTAACTTTCGTAGACGTAGTAGTTAAAAAAAAATCTTACCAACACTAAATTAGTGTGTAGCGTAACAGAAGCCGGCCAGAGTAATGTCTGTTATAGTGGATACAGGTATTTGTTTGTGTTAAGTGAAAATATGCATAGAGAACAAACAAGTCAAAAGATGATAAGTAGTGTTCTACACGAGAAAGATACTAATTAAATTGTGTGACAAGCCAAATTACATTTTCCATTGTTTGTGTATCAGATTTGCCAAAACTTGTACAGGTTTCAAAACACAAAAGAGGCACATGAGAATTTATTTAGTCTTGTAGTACTTATCAAAAATTTCAATTTATTTTGTAGGCTTATTTCAATGTATTTATCCAAGCTGATAAAATTAAAACATGGTTTCAGGGTTAGTCTCAAGGTACTCATTGGTGTCGTGTACATTTTGTGCTGTAAACAGGGTAAGATTGTACAGAAAACAGACGGATCGTACTCTTTACTACAAGGGTGTGCGAATTGCGGGCCACTTGCGGCCTGCCGAGAGAATTTGTGCGGCCCGCGAAGAGATTTGTCAACCTAATGAAAGTGCGGCCTGGGCGATTAATTGAGTGTATCCTACTGAAGTCCGTGCCACGATCCCAAAGATAGTGCGGGTAGTTTTTTCTACTAGATCGGATGCCATTAACCCTTACAAGACGGTTGTAGCTTAATGTCACTGTACTACACAGACTGTGCGATACACATTACTAGTATGCATTGTAATGAAATTACCACTATCTGTTCTGAAAGTAGAAATATATGGTTTGTAATATAAATTTTAATAACTTCTAAAATAGTTTCTTGAGTCCAGTAGTAATGATGTACGCAGGTCGGATGCAAAAAATCGTTATTAGGCCTTTCTGTACTTGGCTCCTCGATCAAACTGCCTGTGGCCCGCAGGAATTGCAGGAAAGTTTAATGTGGCCCGGCTAGTCAGATAATTTGCACACCCCTGATTTACTAGGACTCTTACACTTACATTACCATCTGAAATTCCAGAAGAAAAATACCCAAGTATTTCAAACAGTGCTGAAAGAATGTCGTTTATTTCACCTGTTCTTACCTGTCAGAGAAATTATCACTCGGACTACAATTGATGTACACCTGAATCTGCTCCTTGAGTTTTAACTGGTGTGCTACTGGAAACCAGAGGGTCTTGGAACACACTGGCATAAGATGACTTCACAAAGTTAATATAATCTGTCATGCCCTTGCTGCTTGAGCTCAGCGTCTCGTATTTTTCTTGGATGTCTGAGAGACGCGACGACAAGCTCCGCTCTGTCTCTTCCTTTGCCGTTTTCATTGCGAGACACTCGGCTTTCCAACGGCTGACCTCGGATTCCAGTTCTGAGATCCGCTTCTGGAACGTGTGTTTTCTCCGGGAGGATTTTGCCAGCGCTTGTTCCTCAACATTGCGTGCTTCGGTCTGCACTGTTTCTAGCTGTTCGCTTAGGGTTGCTCTTTCACGATTATTTGTTTCCAGATTTATACGTAATTCTTGGGCAGTAGACCGCCAACGGTTCAGTTCGTTTTTTAAATCTGCGTTCTCTTTGCTGATTTCTGCCATCTTGGCTTGCGATGAGTCAAACTGACCTCGCAAAGACTGGTACAAGTCTTCTGCCAGCTTTTGCCTCTCCTTGGTGAACTGTAGTTGTTGTGTCAGTTTTTCTGTATTTATTAGCATACTTGTCATCTCCTTTGTCTGGGCTTGACCTTGTTCGTTCAGTGCTTCAATGCGAGATTGTGATTCTTGCAGTCTTACCTGTGACATCTGAAATAGGTTTGCCAGTTGATCCAGTTCTACATTTTTTGCCTGCAGCCTCGCTCTGATCTTATCTATTTCCGCTTCTCCGTGCAGTTTCAATCGATCTCTTTCATGTTCGTGATAAGCCAGTTCAATATTCTTATCATCTATCTCTCTACGCGAAATGTTCACTAGATCTTTTACACCTTGCAGTTCTTCTTCTAGTCCATTCACCGTCCGGTGCAAAGCAGATAGTTCGTGCCCTACATTGTTCTTTTGCTGCTCAGTCATCTGAAGGGTACACTTCAGACGTTCATTCTCTAGTTTGAGGCTAATGTCGTTTGCGGCAGTTGATGTCGTCGTCGTTGCTGCTTGCAAACTTGCTGGCAACTGAATAGGGTACTTCGTGTTTGTTTTCTCACCCCAAAAGTTAGCTGATTCTAATCTGGCTAATTTCATTTTCACCGTGCTCAGCTCATTTTCCAAGTTTCTTTTTTCTGAAAGGAGCCTATCACATCTTGACTCGAGCTCCTCTAGTCTATGACGTGTCTTATTTAGTTCTCTGCTTTTCTTAGCTGTAATTTCGTTCAGCTTGTCCTTTTCTAGATCGCCGATGTTAGTTTCGTGTTTTCTGAGCTCTTCGTTTGATTTCAAGGATCCCAAATTCTGTGCAGTGGCCTCTGTTTGATTACGTAAACGAGCGTTTTCTGCTTTTTCCACTTCAAGTTGTTTCTCTAATGTTTTGTGATTCGTCGTCACTCGATGTAGTTCTAATTCTCTGTTGTGGAGTTGATTTTGTAGGTGTGATCGAGTGGCTTCCAGTTCCTGATTACGTTTCTGTAGACGATCCATTCTCTTTAGTGCTGTCTGTGTCAGTCTCTAATCTTTCTCTCATTGTTGAAAAAGTTTTCAGACCGAAGATTTTTTCTTTTTCCAGACATTCTGATGACCAAAGACTTGTAACTGTGGGTGTTTCTAACGACAACTTTCGAACGGTTTTTCATAGCTTTCGTCTTATTTGGAATTTGCATTGTGTTAAAGGTTTCGCTATTGTTAGGTAGTATTCTAAAACTCGAGCTACTTTTTATATGTTTCAAAACTTTCAAATAACAAGAGTGTTAACGACGCGTTCGGACGTAGAGACTTCTCTCCCGCTCTTCTCTCCCTTAGAGTAAATTTGCAAGTTGTGAACGGTTTGGCAACTTCTCTCTGAGAGTAAAGTTGCAACGTGTGAACGGCTTGGCAACTTCTCTCGGACAGATGTTGCGCAACAAGTTGTCTTACCTTATACCTTATGTTAGTTTATGTTATTTTGGCAAAGTAAATTTCTAGCCAAGTCGTGTATACATGTTCGTATCCGTATCCTCAAGATAGGCCTTGTAATTGCAAGGCCTCTTTCCCAGGTGTCTTTCCCAGCCCAATGCTTGTCTAACCTTTTCTTAAATACATCTACACTTGGTAAGACGTCTCTACGTCTGGCAGCGCCATATTAGTTGGGCACATTTTCGGTCTTAGGGTTTCCAACTAAGGGCGAGTAAGAAATATTGACTTAAAGCAGACGATAGCAGGTATTTGTCAAAAAGCTAAATGTCTATAGAGTATGCATCGTAAGTTTCTTACACGGTGCGAATTCCATTCAAGTCAATAACCATCCTTACGTTGCGAAAGCTGTGAAATGTTGCCAGTTCTCTACATTATTAGCAAAAATCAACCATGATACCTTTATTTAATATAATAATAATAATAATAATAATAATAATAATAATAATAATAATAATAATAATAATAATAATAATAATAATAATAATAATAATAATAATAATAATAATAATAATAATAATAGTAGTAATAATAATAATAATAATAATAATAATCTTTTATTTATCTTGTAACACACGAACAGTTATAATATAATTAATTTGGAAACAAAAATGTGAAGAAAGGGCATCGAAAGACCAATTGGTCATCTAGTCAGCTGCCCTTTGGTTAGTGATGAACATTTCTATAGGCGCTATGCTACAGTGTAATAGTGTTAGTACTGCTTATAATAAAAACTAAATTGTTACGAATGACATTAAATTGATATGCTTATAACGTGTTAGTACAATTCATACACAGTAATAATAAGTGCATAATAAAAGAATCAAACTGAAAATAACTGAAATAAAACTGAACTGAAATAACAATCTTTTAACAGAAACATAATAACAATGGCAACTGAAATATACTTTATAACACAAGCATAATCCTTAGACATAAGCAAGCATTTACTATCCCCACACAGCAATAAACATTCCCTGTCAAGGAGTTTTTTGTTTGAATGTGACAAGAAGCATCCAGATGACTCAAATATGAAGAAATGAATTCTCCGATCAGACTGCTATCAAAATCGTCACCACCAACACCAATAAGCCTACCAATACCAATACCACCGCCACCACCAACACCAACACCAATAAGCCTACCAATACCAATACCACCGCCACCACCAACACCAATAAGCCTACCAATACCAATACCACCGCCACCGCCACCACTACCACAACCACCACCAATGACAGCAGCAGCAACAGTAGCAATGACAGCTACAAGAACAACAAGAATATCACCTTGGTAAAAAGAGATAAACTTTGCGCTGCTGTAGAAGAGGTTACAAACAATGGCGCTGTTGTTATGAAGACTTATAAAGCAACAGCAGCAACACGTTTGCCTTTTTTCAAATGTTGATCTTCTTCAAAAATTGCAATTTATTTTTTTGCTGCTGAAGATTCGTTAGCCAAAAGCTGCAGCGCTTATAGGTCAGGATTGGATCGTGACGTTCTGGGGCTCCAAGGCTATTGAAATTATGAGCGCCTCTCAGACAGAGCCACCCTTTAACTCGCTTGCACATGTGTGAATATTTTTTATTGGTGATATATTTTAGCAACATTTAACCTAGCCACTGGGGGGGGGGGGCAAGCCAGCCCAACTCAGTGCCGGTGCCAAGCCCGGATAAATAGGGAGGGTTAGGGTCAGGAAGGGCATCCGCCTTTAAAAACTGCGCCAAAAGTTTCTATGAATAAGTCGGTGAGACTTAAAGGGAAAGTCCACAAAGAAGTGGTCAGACCCGCTCTAATCTATGGGCTGGAAGCAGCTTCTCTAAAGAAAACCGAAGAGAAGAAAATGGGTGTGGTGGAGATGAGGATGTTGAGATGAATGGTGGGAATAACAAGAAGTGATAAAATTAGAAATAATAATATCAGAGGAACAGTAAAAGTAGTGGAAGCCTTGCAAGATTGCGATGGTATGGACACCTGAAAAGAAGAGTCGGTGAAGATCATGTGGGAAAGGAAGACATAAATGAAGAGATGGTCAACAACAGGAATGCGTGGAGAAGACTCATTCACAACGGCGACCCCGCACGTTGCGGGGGAAGAAGGATAAGATATTTTAGCAACATTTACATAGCTTGAAGTAAACTTATTACAAATTCTTTTAATAAATTAGAATAACTATCTTTCGTTTGTCAATAAAAATGTTATTTAAGACACACCACTATTTTGCTGTTTATTGCAAATCAAATTAGCATATATTTCAATGCAATTGTTGTGAAAAAACAAAATGTTGCCAGAGTGTGAGCCTATGAGATAATATACTAGCCTATTGGATTATCTGACACTGCCTGTAGAACATAATAGCTCACCTGCATTATTAATTTAAATTCTTTCATTAAATCGTGATGTACATCTCATGCAGCCATGTGAACATAGAAGCAGCAAGGTTTCGTCTTGTCAATGTCATCATCAGCTTTTATTGCAGCTTTTACAATGAAGTTGTATGGAAACATGATGATTGAAATAATCTATTGTGATCGTCATCGTTATCAAAGAGTTGCTCTGCATTCTTTTCAACTAACGTCATTTCACCGGAGCTGATCTTTGCATGTTTAATAATTAACCAGCTCTTGATAACAAAGCTCATTTGCGTCACCATTTCCTTCACAGCACCCTGTCCTTTCAATTCCTTCAGCATAATATCAGACTTGCATTCATATTTGGTTGTCTGATTCGAAGGTCTACTGACTATAGGTTTGCGTTTGGATTTTGGTGAGTTTAGTAATACTACTTATCATAACTTGTAATCACGAAGATTTTATAGACTCATTGCCCATCGAGATTGATGACAGTGTTGATGATGATGACGATGATGATGATAATGATGTTGTTGTTGTTGATGATGACGATGATGATGATAATGTTGTTGTTGTTGTTGTTGTTGATGATGATGATGACGATGATGGCAACGATAACGGTGATGATGATGATGTTGTTGTTGTTGATGATGATGATGACGATGATGGCAATGATAACGGTGATGACGATGTTGTTGTTGTTGTCGTTGATGATGATGATGATGGCGACGATGACGGTGATGAGGATGTTGTTGTTGTCGTTGATGATGATGATGATGGCAACGATAACGGTGATGATGATGATGATGATGTTGTTGTTGTTGTCGTTGATGATGATGATGATGGCAACGATAACGGATGATGATGATGATGATGATGATGATGATGTTGTTGTTGTTGATGATGATGATGACGATGATGGCAACGATAACGGTGATGATCATGACGATGAGGATAATGATGTTGTTGTTGTGGTTGTTTTTGATCACGATGATAATGGTGATGATGATGTTGTTGTTGTCGTTGATGCTGATGATGCTGATGATGTTGTTGTTGTTGATGATGACGACGATAACGGTGATGATGATGTTGTTGTTGTCGTTGACGATGATGATGATGGTGGTGGTGGTGGTGATGATTACCACAACGATAATGATAATAATTAATATAACT
This sequence comes from Tubiluchus corallicola, assembly GCA_030141605.1. Classification (NCBI taxonomy): domain Eukaryota; kingdom Metazoa; phylum Priapulida; class Priapulimorpha; order Priapulimorphida; family Tubiluchidae; genus Tubiluchus; species Tubiluchus corallicola. The sequence continues at coordinate 126,119 of JAQGDQ010000446.1, read as the reverse complement.
GAAGAATTTAGTGGTCAAGGAAGTATCAAAGAGAACGAGGAATTGAAGTTTATCTGAAATTTGTTTCACACCATAGAAAAATAATAATCTTCAACTCCATACGAGGCGTGGCTTCAAACAAGATGGTTAGAAAAACAATACTGCCTACTAAATCTGGGTTACATACCTGTACAGTTTTACTATTTACGCGAGAATTTAGTTTACAGGTAAACAGATGCATCTGGCTTTATTCCGTTCTTAAATGGGTGCGGCGAGTACAGTAAAAATGAGAAAGAGGCAAAGATGATAACGATGCTGATGGTGATGATTACGTGATTGAAAATTATTACTGATGCAAAAACGAAAATGTGATCAACTTTAAACTGAGTTCTTTTTATAGGTAACTCTATTGTATGGAAAAGCTACAGCAGACTTATTAAGTTGGACTGAACAAAATGGTAAGGCTGTGCTATTTTTTCGGGATTATAATATTTCTAAAGGTAACAATATAATGTAAGCGACAGGAAATATTGTCTCCATTAACCCTTTCAGTCCCAAATTACTTTTTTAGTAAGAAAAAACAAAGTCCGACTTTTTTAAAGACACAACAAAAGCAAAAAATTGGGATTCAATGTAAGCATAAAATCGGCTTCATTTTGCAACTGCTGATAATTTTTTAAAGTATTTAAGACATTTAGTATACACGCTATGTTGATCTGTACAAAGTCATCTCTAAAGTACTGTGCCTTGCGCAGTTTTTTGTGCTATGTTGATTTTCTAGTTTGTCATTTTATCACCATTTTTAGTCTGTTGTTATTGGCTTAAATCAAAATAACTATTAACAGATCAAATAACTGTCAGTTTTATGATTTTATTAATTTTAAAGGCAGAAAATATTCTTGTATCCCACGGGATACAACGGGTATGAAAGGGTTAATCTGGACGATCAGCAAACTAAATTTTAATACGTCTTTAAAAGCATTTTGACCCACTTGAGTAGTAGGAATTCAGGCATGGGAATAACTTGAAAAGCTGTTTTTTGGGGTGATGAAACTTTCACTTTTTTAGTTTTTTAGCATGTGCCCTTATTTAGAGTATCTAGCAGAATTTCGTCAAATTCAGGATTTGAACTCACATATCCATGTTTGTTAGTTAGTAGGAAATACTAAATCGATAAAGGTGTGAAGTGTTAGCCAGTACGACTGCAACATATTAGTTTACAGATGGCTGTCAATAGATGGCATTGTTTTGTAGCGGTGGTAGCTGCTACACCTATCTAATTTTTTGATTGCCAAAATGTATATGAGTTAGATGGAGAGTTTGACGAAATTCCCCCAGATACTCTAGATGTGCGCACAATAATCTTTGCCTTTTTATCAGGTGCAACAATTTGGAAAAATATATCCTGTGTCTTTCTTTACGCTAATAGTATTCCTTCTTCAGTGCACAGATATCAGCACAAAATGTGTAGGTAAGTGTGAATAATATGTCTGCCGTACCTTCTGGTTAATTTTTCTTGCAACGTGAGATAGTTAAGGGTATTGTTTTTTAATGAAATATTTCATTCAAACTTTTTAACGAAGTAGAAAGTTTGCAACGTTGGCAACGTTGTTTCTCGAGCATATTGAAACTGGAGGACTCATGCCTTCCAGGATTAGCGGAGTTTGGTTATGTAAGTGTAGATGCCTAATTCAATGCAGGCTCGGGTGCATGCACCGTTTTACTGAAAGACGAAGGGTAACATCAACGAGTTTTACTTGTAAAATGGAAAATATAAAACTGCTTTTGATGTGAAATTTATCTGTAGCCTATAATTTGTGTTGCTAATGTTTGCTCGTTTCGAGATGTTAATGATTTACTAACTAATCATTGATTTAGTCACTAATTTGTCGTTATATATAACACAGAATTTATTGAGACTTTTTCTTCAACTACGTGCTCTCTTTTTAGACTTAGATGAATGTGCAACCAATGTTCATACCTGTGATGCACAACATGGCATCTGTCGAAACACCAATGGGAGTTTTACCTGTGAGTGTGACACAGGTTATTCTGGAGACGGTGTCACGTGCATGGGCTCAGCTGAGGGTAGGTGTTGGATACAAGGATGTACATAGTGCTAGAAATTTGTCAGACAGGGTCAATTTTAAATAATGTTTGAATTGATAGTTATACTTCAAAGACAGCACGCGTATTTGTTTTCGTCCAAAGTCATTGTAATGACTTTGGGCACCATTGCTAAAATCTTAAAGAACTTTAAGCTCTAATAATTTTAAGAACACTTCGTACGGACACGGCAATGGTTGTGCATTTCAAAGTAGCTATTTGCATTTGTAATTTTTGCTGTTACTTTGGCTTCAAAAGTGTCTTGTGAACTATTTTGATTACCAATGGAATCTTCATTATCTTTCACATTATTGTGATCATTACATTGTCATAATCTTCATCATGATTATAAATATCACCAACATAATCATTACAGTTATGTATCATTATCATTCCATCATCACCATCATCATTAGAATCATGGCCACCATCACCATTATCATCATCACCACCATACTGTTTATTGTCATGTTCTAATAAAAGGCTAATTAAGGAAAGGGTTTGTTAAAAGGAAATTTTCACAAAAAAGCAGAATGGCTAGAATACATTTGTTAGATAAATAATTACTGGCCTGTTTTGCTTTTATCGTTTCTCGCTAATTTTTGGGAGAAGTGTATACGTTTTAACAAATACTTGTACAATCATAATATTCTTGGTAATCACCATCATCTTGGCATGCACAACAAATACTATATCTTCAAACCTGTGGGCACACAGCAGAATTAATTCAAGGCCTGTTATTGTTGCCAAGAGTTAAATGTTCTCTAATAATATATTCTCTTTAAACTATTTTAGACAAATTTTGGAAATTTTATGATGTGTGTGTTTTAAATGACCATACATAGGGCAATAAAATCATCTTTCATGTTCTTGATAATAATTGATTTGGCATTCGAAAAGTATCTTCACTGTGTTAGCACTAAGGTATATGAACAAACTATCAAAACAGCAAAAACAAATCTACAGTTCTCAGTTCTTCTCCACAAATTTCCACATTATGGCATTCGACGTTTGATTTTGGCTGATTTCAAAATTATCTATCTAATAAAATCGAAGTAGTCAGATGAGTAGGGCCTAACTGTCTTTCTTGGTCTTAAACAATAACATGCCGAGTGCCACAAAGTTCTATTCTGGGACCTTTGCTGTTTTCAATTTGCATAAATTAGCTAAGCAATCTCGTTCTAAATAGAAATACATATAATTTACTTCAATTTGTTGACGACACCGAATGATAATGCCTGTCGGTGTACAACTTTAAATAAAAATCAAAATTCAGATACAGACATACTCGAAGCCTGTGAAAAACCAAAGACCACCATTATATCCCGCAGGTTTAAATTAAACAACGTACATGGGGACTACCACAAAAATGCGTTAGTGATTGTTGTTATATGATACACATTTAATGAACGATTATTCATTTTGTGTCATTGGAGTTTAGAGATCACACGCACCTAAGGGGAGTGAATAATGGATGCAGAACTTTGTTGTATGCGATTCTTGAAAAATTGTAAAATTTCAGATCTCTATCTTGTGTTTCACAATTTTTCTTGGTTATTCATACAAGGTTTATTTACAAGGCTTGAAAAAAGTTGTCAAAACAGTTAGGTAGAGGTTAAACAAAATGCAGTCCATGGAGACGAGAACGAATGATGCAAGAGTAAAATGTATGGGATTATTAAACAGAAGAAAGGGATGATTACATTATAAACACCTTTCCATTATTGGTAATTTATCCATCAATTAGGAACACATTGATAGCATTTCACAATTGTGTCTTACTTCAGTAACTTAGCTTTGTTATGTAATAATTAATGTAACAATAAGTATTTACACATAATTATATGAAAATGTATGTCTGATTTTCGTTTCTGAGAAGAGAAACCTATGTTGTTGGATACTTCTGTAATTAAGGCAAGAGTTTAGCAGCTTATATTACGCACAGTAACATGAGAAAGCAGCATTAAAGTAATTGTGAAAAATATTACATCATTATTTTCTGCTAATCCAATGTCAAAAATTAAATGGACATTTGTGGAAATGTTGAATCAATGGCTAGCGACACCAAAATTGATTTGACTTCGTGATGTCAGAAATTTCTGTTTAGTGCATATTGTGCAGAATATTTGCCATTTACCCCACGTTATCTTATAGTAACAACAATGTACAATATAACCAATCTGCCATCAAACTTGATTTTGTTAGGAAAACTGTGTAATTAGCAACTCTTACAGAAAGAATAATTTTCGTGTTTTGACACTTTTGTTGGACGCAGTATAAAAATTTTATTAATTATTGTAACTGCAAGTGAAGATAATTGCTAATGAGAGTGGCAGCTTTACATGTGCAACTGAGCAGGGTTATTCCTGAGAAGGAAATGATAAGACGTAGGAAATATGCCATTCAGTTGTCTAAACCTAGTAAGATAAATAACATTAATTTGTTTTTGTTTCTAGCACTATTTGCTAGTCACGTGTTGTAGACATTTTATTGATTACAACTGCATCTAAAGCTGATCATTACGAATAGCTGGTCGTGGCTTTGTAATTTACAGCAAACTGATTATGCAATGTGTAATTTTGTAGTTTTTGGAGAATTCAGAAATCAGTTTTTTGAACAGATATAAATGAATGTGCAGATGGTACTCATAACTGTGATGCGAAACATGGTATTTGTCAAAACACAGATGGCAGCTTTATGTGTGCGTGCGATCAGGGTTATGCTGGAGACGGAACTGTGTGTGCAGGTAAGGCATACTAATTTTCATAATGGTAGGATAATTTAGGCTTTAGACTATATCTTACTAGAAACAATCAATTCTATCCTCAGTATGACAATGGTTGTATGCACATGTTGGCATCTTTGTTTAGACAAATGCCATATTGTAATGTTGTGAGCGCGAACTACGTTTTCACCAAAGTCTCGCTATAAAAACTTGCTTTGTCATATCTAGCTACAGGTATAATTATAACGACACCATTACACTGTTGTAAATTTTACGGATGCTTGTCAAAGAATTCTCATGACAAAAAAAATTTGGTGCCAGATTTGTTATATTTATAATTATATCAAAATGTTAGAAAATTCACAAAAAATGGGTGGTATCCAGTCCCAGTGTTTGCTGATATTCTGATAGAAACCTTTCAGAATGCGTAAGCAAAAAATAACACAGATTTCAGTCCAGTTTGCAAACGATATTCAGAAAATGGCAATACGAACAGAAAATAACACGTTTAGTGGAACGGAATCAAGAAAAGCGTAAATATGTTTGCAATAAGTTAACATGATCATGAGAATATACTGCATTGTAACTGCGCTGGTTTCCCATATCAAAGCTATAGTGAGCCTAAAATGCCTCAATCACTGAAGCAGTTTAAGTTCTCCTGATCCTGCTAACTTGTTACATATATTTTTAAAGCATTTCTTGATTTGTTTTTAATAAACTGGTTAATTTTTTGTTCTTATGGGTGGATTTTATATATTGTTTGCAAATCTTTGTGAACTAAAATCTTTGCACTTGTACTTTTGATGATCGATGGCCTAACATAAAGAAGTCAAAATACTGAGGAAGTGGTTTATTTAACAGCAAAGGAAATTGTTATAATTAATTTCTTGGCCAGCACTATAATCTCTGCAATAAAACTATAATTTCTGCATAGATTACAATACATTATGAAGAAGACTGCATATTGAATGTTACCACAATTTATTTTTGTTATTTTGTTTTTATGTGCTAATATTATAATCAAACTGCCGCTGAATATTACTTTGTGACAAAAATTCGTAGTTGAAAATTACGTTGTAAAAACGATTATGTTGTTCTGGCTTGTGTCATTTCTTTCTACATCTCTTTCTGTACAACACAACCAAATTTGTGTGCAGAAAAATTGGGACTGGATACCACCCATTTTTTGTGAATTTTCTAACATTTTGATATAATTATAAATATAACAAATCTGGCACCAAATTTAATTTTGTCATGAGAATTCTTTGACAAGCATCCGTAAAATTTACAACAGTGTAATTGTGTCGTAATAATTATACCTGTAGCTAGATATGACAAAGCAAGTTTTTATATCGAGACTTACGTGAAACGTAGTTCACGCTCGCAGCATTACAATATGGGATTTGTCTAAACAAAGATGCCAACATGTGCATACAACCATTGTCATACTGGGGATAGAATTGGTTGTTTCTAGTAAGATATAGTCTAAAGCCTAAATTTGCCATTAGCCTAAATTTTACAAAAGATTTGCTCACGATTAGTCTAATTTTGACGTAAATTTTTCTGTTTTGTTACAAATCACATTATTACAAATAACAATACTTGCACAGGTAACAGTGCAACAGGTGTTGAGCAGATGATCTGGTTGTGTAGATACTACCTTAGTTTGCCTGTCTGCTTTTTAAGATAATGATGAATGTGTAATCGGTACTCATGACTGTGATGTGGAACATGGCGTCTGTGAAAATACTGACGGTAGCTTTACTTGCAAATGCGACCAGGGTTATACTGGAGATGGGACTATTTGCACCGCTATTGAAGTTACAGGTAAAATCTGATTATTTGCCGGACTGGTGAGTGACTGTCCACACGGTTACTGGCGTTGATCTGTAATTGAGACCTAAAAATTTGACACCAGCCTAATTTTTGATCAATTATCGTGACGTCATATTTAAATGGACATGTGTGGAAATGTTGAATCAATGGCTAGCGACACCAAAATTGATTTGACTTCGTAATGTCAGAAATTTCTGTTTAGTGTATATTGTGCAGAATATTTGCCATTTACTCTAGGTTATCTTATAGTAACAATAATGGACAATATAACCAATATGCCATCAAACTCGATTTTGTTAGGAAAACTGTGTAATTAGCAACCCTTATAGAAAGAATAATTTTCGCGTTTTGACACTTTTGTTGGACAGAGTATAAATTTTTTTATTAATTATTGTAACTGCAAGTGAAGATAATTGCTAATGAGAGTGGCAGCTTTACATGTGCAACTGAGCAGGGTTATTCCTGAGAAGGAAATGATAAGACGTAGGAAACGTGCCAATCAGTTGTCTAAACCTAGTAAGATATATAACATGAATTTGTTTTTGTTTCTAGCACTATTTGCTAGTCACGTGTTGTAGACATTTTATTGATTACAACTGCATCTAAAGCTGATCATTACGAATAGCTGGTCGTGGCTTTGTAACCTACAGCAAACTGATTATGCAATGTGTAATTTTGTAGTTTTTGGAGAATTCAGAAATCAGTTTTTTGAACAGATATAAATGAATGTGCAGACGGTACTCATAACTGTGATGCGAAACATGGTATTTGTCAAAACACAGATGGCAGCTTTATGTGTGCGTGCGATCAGGGTTATGCTGGAGACGGAACTGTGTGTGCAGGTAAGGCATATTACTTTTCATGATGGTGGGATAATTTAGGCTTTAGACTATATCTTAACTAGGCTATAGGCTATATCTTACTAGAAACAACCAATTCTATCCCCAGTATGACAATAGTTGTATGCACATGTTGGCATCTTTGTTTAGACAAATGCCATATTGTAATGTTGTGAGCGCGAACTACGTTTTCACCAAAGTCTCACTATAAAAACTTGCTTTGTCATATCTAGCTACAGGTGTAATTATAACGACAGCATTACATTGTTGTAAATTTTACGGATGCTTGTCAAAGAATTCTCATGACAAAAATAAATTTGGTGCCAGATATGTTATATTTATAATTATATCAAAATGATAGAAAATTCA